>JAOBRC010651230.1:0-10682 GCA_027575255.1 Scolionema suvaense
TGTCGCAGAGCCTTGTCTGAAGTGAATAACAGGCTCAAGAAAAAAATGCTCTCCGAGGGTTAACAGTATCCTTAATAGAAATCGGGGGTATATTTTCCCAAACTTTGGTGACTTACTCCCCTACAATCAGAGAGGAGATAATAATGTCATAGTTTGTCAACAGAAAGTCTAGTTCATTCGAAACTTTCTGGCTGGCATGCTTAACCACTGCCAGAAAATACAAGACATAAACTACAGCTTCACAAATCAAATCTGATCAAACAAATTTGGGCTGCCAAAACTAACCTACCATGAGAGGAAATTTCATGCCATACAAAAAACAGAAAAGAAAATCATAGTGCATACCAAATACATTCACTGTCTGCACCAAATTCAATGTTTCCACATCAACTATGTCTGCACGTATCGCTGAGTTAAGGAGAGAACTTACTTGAAGCAGTGTAACCCTTCATGCACTGAAGAAGAACTGAACCTTGAGTTTTTTGTTTAATGTTACCCAGCTTAAGATGTCAATTGGAGTAGCTTTCATCTTAATTTATTTATCAGACCACCTTCATATTCGTCTTGGATAAGGGTCACATCTGATCATTCTACTGCGTATATTGTCTTTGCTAAAATATGAGGCTATGCACACCACATTTCACAAATACGCTGAAACAATATAAATGCCAAAACTAAGATACATTTTTGGCAATGGAACAGACCAGTGTATTATCAAAGTCTGGGGCTAACTAGGTTTAAAACAAGAGCTGTTGGCTGGTCAAAATTCAAAAAAGGATTTCTCCAGGTGTTGCTTTCCATGACAAAATATAACTAACAAATACATACAAACATTTTGGGAGTACAGAAGTATACATGCAAAAACGTTTAATTATCAGATACAGCTTCCATAAACAGAAGGCTTCAAGAAGGAAAGACCTGCCAAATTTTATGCGATTTATTGGGTTAATTTTCTTGTACTAGAACAGTCTCTCTCATAATTATCTTCAGCAAAAACTCGCCCAAGAAAACTGTAGGTCACACAGTACTGCTGCCCACTGTCAAAAAGGCAGCCAAAGACTAGTGCTATTTAGTATGCAGCAATTTCTCTATCGGAGACAGAGTGGACGTGTCCATTTTTGACGAAGATTTTCGCAGTCATTCATTAGTTGTTTCTGACATGTTGTGTGCTGTTTCTGATGCACTGATCAGGTCCAACAACATGTTTGTTCAATGCTATAAGCTCGTTTCTGTGGAAGTTTCGGTGAGTATAAAGAGTGCATTGCTGTGATAGCAACTAGTTGCCTTCTTATCACTATGACGCGTTTCCTTACAACCACACTTAAGTCCATGACTTTTTTAATCATTGCATCCGATTTGCTGTCCAAGTAAAAGATGCATATGACAAAAATATAATGAACACCCTGGTCAGTTTGTCCATTATTGTATCAGCAATATCCATGCATGTAAACACAAACCAGCCTAAATTTCAGCTTGGAACACAAACAGTGCTAGTCTCTCAAGCAAATCTCAGACTGACAAAATTGACACAGCACAGCACTGTGGTAATGAATGATTGGCTTGGACAGCAGCGAGAGACATCTAACATGCCTGCAACAAGGTGGTGCAGCGATTAAAACTTTTTTGCTCAAAAACTTTGCCAGAATAGGGCACAGAGACCACCCTAGTCTACAGGTTACCAAAAGGGGAAATATCTATACAGAGAGACTTGCTTGCTAATGTTCTGAAGAGCAAATCAATCCTGTATGATTAGTACATATCAGGTCATTTCAAGAAGGATACAAAGTACTCCATGTTCAGAAAGAGCAAATATCCTGTTGCTCTTACACTTGCACTTGGAAATTTCATCACATCCACCCAAGTCATCTTTTTCTTCAAGTAACTTCTTCCATAGAATAACCTTTGGTTCACCAGAAGCAGGGAAGAAGAGCCGAACTAGAATGTTTTTGTTAACCAAACAGAATACATTCTGTACATTGCCATCGATATCATGGAATGCTGATACCAATGATAGATGCTTTATTTCAGATGGGTCTAAAATGAAGCAGAAGTAAAAACATTCTGTAGGTTACAATATCCAGACTACTGCAAGACATATATAATAGGTGCCCATACCAGGGTTTTATCCAGCCAAACGGACGTCAAAATCAATTCATTGTAGTTTCATTGGTAAACAGGAACCATTTTATAGCAAATATAAGGAATTTCTGAAAATTAATTATTGTTAGAAATTCCAACTAAATGAACTTTGAAAGTAAATATGAAAAAAGGACAGAGTTTTCGAGGCAGCATAGCTGCCAAGCTTGTACAGCAAGAGGGTTAGGGGCACTTCAACTCCACCCAGGGGGGGGGGGGGGGGGGAGAGAGAAGCAGCCATGCAAACATTGCTTGGTTTCTGAATTTTCTTGCTCATAGATTTGAGAATTTTCAGAACCCCTTTATTTTATTTGCACAGGGTTCCAATTATAGGTATTGAATATTGCTTTGCTGCGTTTGAACCATCCAAATGGGGCTTCATTCTATCTACTGATAGCAGGCCCGGTCCGCAGTATTCTAAATTTTACCTCATTACCTAGTAATTGACGCAGTGAAGTGGGAATTGGGAAGCCAGCACCCCTAAGACATCAGTTGTGCAACAATTATAAGCAGATAAACAGGGAATACTCTTTTATTCGCATGTATTCTGTCTAAGGAATTTCGTCAGAGCTTCTTTCAGCACTGCTAGTGGCATTTTCCAGGGTGAGCAATAACTTCAAGCTTTGAAGATTGAGTCTTGAAACTCAATCTTTAAGAATGAGTTTCTGGGGTCTGGTAAATGGACCCCAGTTAGTGTTTGGATGCGGCATTGAAAATGGACATGTACGGTCTTGAAAATTTGCCTTTTTCCAGCACCTTTTGCTCATACCCTCCAAAGATTTGGTCGGAAGATAGCCTACTTTACATGATAATTGCTCTGAATGTTCCAACATTTATTGCCTCCAACATTTGTTATTCAGGCACTACCATTACCAATGTAATTTTGTACTAAGAGGGTAAGACCGCATTTACATAGCGATTGCATCCAAGTTGAAATTCAACTCCGGTGAAGTGCCAACATCTGTTCACATGAACTCGGGACAGTTGAAGCTCGTCCCTACCTTCATGTAAACGCAGCCTTATTTTGCCCCCACTATTAATCGGGTTACAGTAAATACTCAATTAAGCCCTCCCCTCCAATAAGTGCCGCCCTTGATTAATTAAGTGCCACATGAAAAATGTGGGATTTTAAATACTATTCACGGCATTTAATCGGGGATTTACAATAATCATAATAAGAATACATACCCACTCCAAATAGTCCAGGCTACTTTAAAACTGGGACACAATACCAACTTAATTTTGCACTAAGAGGCAGGGAGGGCAATTCCGCCCCCACTCTAAATAGGGTAAACCATAGCAACAATACTTATCCACTCCAAATAGTCCAGGCTACTTTAAAATTGCTGTGCATACAGCACGCAAGGAAAATACATACAAATAGTCTCTGATTAGATTTGGGATGCAATGCCGCATAATGATGGACTCTTTACTTAGACAAAACCTGTCAACTTTCGATCTTTCGTATGTTACCATTAACTTTGATTGAAATAAATTAAACATAACAATTGGAACAAATAGGCAAAATCAGCATTCAGAAACCAAATTATTACCCCTTATAAAACATGATAATGAAGAGCATTGTTTCAAAATAAGAGGTAGTAACAACATGATCAGCGCTGCCATCATGGCACACCTCCAATAGAATCACAGTCACAAGAAGCGAAGCTAGTCTGGCAACTCACTCTTATCGCATTTCATCTTTTTGTTCTCGAAAACGCTCAACGCAAGTGAAGCTAACAGGATGGCAAGAGCTAATTTAATATACCATACACAGCTGTGGAACCCAGTGTTAACTGCTAGATTTCTGGCAAATATAGCCGAAAAAAGCATCATTACACCAAAAGAATGCTTCAAATATATGAGTCATTTTACAAAATTTATATTTGTCATGTCAAGCTTTGTGATAGAAACATACCTGTGAGCCGTTTACAAACATCCGAGATTTCCACTGAGACCCCTGATGCTCGCCCATGAAAAAGATTTGACGTTTCTCTAGCCTATAGGAGCTTGCAACTTCTATGCTTTAGCTCATTTGCGAGAACGCGTCTCTTTTTTTCAGGAAATATTTGCGAATCAGGCCATGTTGTAAAATGAGGGCAGTGGAATGGGACTTATACTTACTTTATCTTCTTCAAATACAAGTCACTTGTTCTTGATTTTTTTCTCGAATCGCATCCTGATTGTTTGTTGTCGATATCATAAGGGAAGAAATTTTTGTGAGAATGTATTTTAAACATAAAGCTTGTGGAAAGTCATTTCTAAATACTTTCAGAAAAAAAGTAATGTGTTATATTTGGTAGCACATATCATCGAAAGTGACTGCCAGTCTTGGTTCATAGGCACTGTAATTGACAATGCTTTTTCATTTAAAGTTGTCAGAATTTTATGAAATATTGTCATGATTTGTTTTTGCAGTCTGATGGTAGGTTAGTTTGAAGGGCACGAATTCTCACGATGGAGCCTTTTTGAAGGTAATTTAACAATGGAATTTAATTTTGCAGATTTCTCAAAAATCACGAGATTCGCCAATTTCTTCACCGCAAACAATGCATAAACTTGCCACATAACTTATTGTGAAAGTATGAGTGCTTTCCATTTTGGGAAATATTTTAGTATGACTGCGCAGTCACGAGAAAGTTTTCTCTGTAAGTTTACCTAAAGTTTACAAAAACAACTACAAGAAGTTTTTGGTAGTAGCTTCTCGTAGCTGTTTTGGTTAAAGCAATACAACGGTCAAAAATGATCTTCAGCTCATGGATATAATATGAAAAATGATGAAGTTTGGTTTTTATTTGAGGTGAACAGTTGCAGCGGTTGTCCTAAAATCTTGCTTCAAAGTTTGGATAATTTATGCGTCCCTCCATGCCTGATTCACATTTAGCTATGACATCACTTATGACCATCACTAGGGACACTGCTGGCCATAGTAACCAACCAGTTGAAAGAATTCTGGAGATGGTGTATTGAACATATGCTCTAAGAAAAGTAGCGTAATCAAACATGTTCATCTGTCCTTAGATCAGGCACAATTCAATCCCAAATACTCACTAATTTCATTGGTCATAACCCACACCATGCATAATTACTCTGCCTAAGTAAGATGGCAGAAACTTTGCAACTTTAAAGGTCCGTATCTGGTGAACGAAAGCAGCTTTTCACATGAAATAAAGACCAAAGTTCCTGAATTTGAAAGGACTTTCAACTATGTTAATTTCATTTTTGACCGTTGTATTGCTTTAATTAAGTGGTATGTCCGAATTAATAGATTTACCTAAAGTTCCGTATCATTAAGCTGCCTTTAAACCTTCTCTAATTGGGGCGGGGGAGAAAGATAAAGAAGCAGAAATCTTGACTTGTTTGACTTAACTTGTACTATGCTTCTTATTACATGCAGAGTTGAAAACCCAAACATAAATGGCAGGAGAACACTCAAAGAGAAAGCCATGAGATATAGACCAGATGAATACTTCATTCAGAGAAACTTTCGCGAATTTCGCGAGTTTGGGTCTGTTTCGCAAAAGCTTATCTCAGGAATTGCCAATAATTTACAAAATTTGCGAGTTTTTGACCTCGTGAAAGTTTATGCGAATAAAGTGTTATTCTTTCTCACAAACATTTAGACGCTAATATTTATAAGTAAGACCAGATAGCAAAACTTACTGCTGAGTGGTGAAAACAAAAATATTAGGACAGCCGTACATACAAGTGCAGCATACAATTAGGCCTGCAAAGTATACCTGATTCTAGGAAATTAACGTAGACTGAAATTAAAATGCATTGAATTAACACGAAGCAAGTTAAGGCGGAAATTGGCGCAAGAGAAATTGAGAAAGGAATCAAATTAACGCGATTGGCTTCAATGACCCTCATAAAAAGCATTTTATTAACGCGGATGGACAAAAGAACTAAATGCAGGTGATGCAGCAATGTCAGCAAGAGTAGAGTGAACGGTAGTTAAAAGGTCTCCCTTAATACATTGTGGACTTGAAATCGAGATAATGATAAAAACTTAAAAGATTTCGTAAGACAAAATAAAATCTGTAAACTTTCCTTCGGGAAAACCATATAAAGACGACACCAAAACTATTTTAAAATCAATCAAAGAGGAGGAGGAAGCTGTATGCATTTTAAGTCAGGATGAAGAAGAATGAAGAAGAACAAGAAATAGCATCGGGCTTGTGGCTAATATCGTAGAAATTCAAAATATATGATTATTTACTGAAAAATAACAAGAAACTTTTATAAGAGTCTGGAAATGAACAAAACACTTAATTTGAGAGTACTTTATTAACGTGAAATTTTCAAATTCGCGTTAATTTGATGCTTCATTAATTTCCTAGAATAAGGTATATAAGAAAAGAAATTAGAAGAATGCTTCATTTGAAGCATACTAAATTCGACGAAAGACACATACACATTTTTTCTTCTTGCAACGTTTATTTTCAGTGTTTTACCTGACTCAATTTCTATCCTTTTTTTCTTTTCTCATCATATCTCTTAATTAACAGCCTTAATCATCATAATGCTTGTTCACTACACTCTTTCTGTTTATAAGAACAATTTTGTAAGAAAATGGGTCTTTTATTCGAAAGAGAGGAACTTTCTCTGAAGGTTTCAAAGCTTCGCATAAGACTTAGCAACCGACTCCCCTTAGCTGCCACTCGGAGGTGCGTTCCAACATGCAACTTGCGAAGCAATGCAAGCGTTTCCGAACTCTTGCAAAGGGCTTTCTTTTGATGCTTCATTTTAGAAATTAGGACCAAAATTTCCCCTGTTTTCTTCAGATAGCAGGTAATTTTCAAAAAGGGCGTGGCCTAGATGGATGAAACATTTTTGATGTGGTATGAATATTCATCAGAACCTGATGTTTTTTGCTCAGAACATGTCTCGATAAATTCTAGGAATTCTCCAAAAGTTTCAAGCCACAGCATGCTTCCAAAAAAAGCATCAATTTTCGGAAAAACGGAGGGGGATCGAAATCTGCCCCAAGGTTGAATAGGGTTAAACTGAGTCAAGCTAAGCACTAAATGTGCAACAAAACATAAACAACATTTTGACCCATGCAAACCCACGTTTTCACAAAGTGCAAAAATATTCAAACATTCAAAGCAGGTAACGATAAGTTGAATAGATTTTCGTAGATATTTTGAAAAACTTACCAATAGCTCCCTCGAATACAGATACTCCTACAAGAGTCAACAAGGCACTTTCAAACCGAGATCCAACAGATTGGATGCAACTCAATGTGATGTTACTCCCTGTGTCCAATCCAATCAAGAATGATTTTCCAGCTGGAAAATGAAATCTTTCATCCTCACTCAACGAAACCTTGCTCCAAAGAAATCTGAAAGAAAACAAAGGCAACATCACTAAAAATTTAAGTGAAAATAACGGCTTATGGTAATCCATGGAAACGGAAAAGAAAACGGAAACCGATCACATGGCCAGTTCATTTATTCAGACTTACTGCACCAGGAGGTGACCCATGACCATTTCTGTTGACAAAAAGTGCATCCAAATCATTATTATTACTATTCTACTTCTTACGTTCTATGAAACTCGGTCACTGTGTTTTTCTTCGTCTTGGACAGGACTTTCTGCAGAAACATAGCGAGATCGTTTTTGTTATATACTGTTGAAAATATGCCTCCACTTCATGTTAGTAAAGGTAAGGACATATGTTGTGTTACTGCTGCCAATGTGGAATCGCCTAGGCTGTTCTTGAACTTAGATCGCAATTATCGTCCGATTGCTATGAGATCTAGAGTATACAGCTCTGATGATAAAAGGTATTTCAAGTCTGAAATTGAACAGTTGTTAAGTCAAGGGATAATAGAACCATCGATATCTCCCTGGGGAGCACAGGTACTTGTTTGTAAAGACGACCACCATAAACAATGGATGGTTGTGGCTTATTCCCAAACTGTAAATAGATATACACAAACTGATGCTTATCCATTACCTCGAATCGATGAGCAAATCAACATGATATCGAGAGACGTAGTTTATAGCACATTAGATTTGAAGAGCGCCTACTATCAAGTTCCCTTGCATCAAGATGATCGAGTATATACTGCATTTGAAGCAGATGGTGAGCAACATCAATATTGCCGTCTGTCGTTTGGAGTTGCCAATGGGATATCAGCATTTCAGAAAATCATAAATAGTTTGATAAGTAAGCACCAGCTCTCTTAAGACATGTACTTTCTTAGACAATATTACAGTTACTGGGAAGAACCAACAGGAACACAATGAAAATCTAAATGCCTTCTTGAAAGCTGCAAGAAGTGTGAGTCTCACATTTAATAATCAGAAGTTTGTTCTGTGAAGCAGCTCAAACTTGCTAGGGTATCATATGTCACATGGCTCTATCAAGTCTGATCCTGAACGTCTTCAACCCTTGGTGAAATGCCCCCTCTTGGAAATAGAAAGGACTTAAATAGAGTTTTTGGTTTATTTGCATACTATGGGCGCTGGATTCCAAAATTTTCTGAATAGATTAAGTTGTTAAGTAAATCTGAAACATTTCCACTTTCGAAGTACGCAGTTGATGCCTTTCATGAATTAAAATGTGATCTCCAGAATGCCTGCCTTGATACTATTGATGAGAACTTACCACTCACTGTTAAATGTGATGCCTCCGACTTTGCACTAGCAGCAATACTCTCAAAGGGAGGTCGACCAGTTGCATTCATGTCTCTGACCTTATCTAAAAGTAAATATAACTATCCTGCTGTAGAAAAGGAAGCGAGTTCAATCATCGAAGCAATTCGAAAATGGAGTCACTTTTTGCTTGGTCGAACATTCACCTTAATAACTGATCGAAAGTCACTTGCATTTATGTTTGATCCATGCAAAGGGGTAAAATAAAAAACACTTAAATACTGCAGTGGCAAGCTGAACTCGGCATGTTTCAATATTCTGTGCAACATAGACCCAGTGTTGACAAAGTAGCCCCTGATGCTTTACCTCGTGTTGTTGCTTCAATTGCAGGTCAGGCTGGATGTAGTTTGCTACAAATACATGAAATATTGGGCTATCTTGGAGTCACGAGTTTGAGTCATTTTATATGCTCAAAGAACCTGCCATACTCTAATGAAGAAATCAGAAAGACTTGTCAGAATTGTTGTGCGCGTGCAGTATTGAAGCTAAGATTCTATTCCAAGCCACCTGAAGTTCTAATTAAGGCGACTAAGCCATGGGAAAGAATTAGCATTGACTGTAAAGGTCCTATCAAAACTAATCGTAATCATCGTTATCTACTAGTAGTTGTCGATCAGTACAGCAGGTTTCCTTTTGCTTTCCATGTAAAAACATGTCAGCTGAAACTGTAGTAGATACATTGGCACAACTGTTCTTTTTGCTTGGCTTGCCTAGGTTAGTTCATAGTGACAGGGGATCAGCCTCTATGTCAAAGCAACTCCGAGATTATCTTACCCAGCGTGGTGTTGCTACTAGCCAAAGTACCACATATCATCCTACTGCAGGGCCGTATTTAAAGGGGGGCCAGGGGGGCAGGGCCCCCTCCCCCTCAAAATTCTTTGGTTAGTGGGGGCCCCCCTCGAAATTTTCCAATTTCACTTTTATGATTTTGCTGAAAGAATCCAAGCAATGGCTTTCTTGAAATTCTGTAGATAAGCAATTATTTTACACTCCCTCCTTTGTATCGAAAACAAGACGAATGTGTGAGTACCAGTTGTAATTTGGATTACAGCAAATTCATCTGCCTCATCTAGTAAAACTCATCAAAAGATCTATTAGCTTGTGTTGAAAAGTTTTCGTAGTGAATCTTGCCATGAGGAGCAGAGGAAACTGAAAACAATAAACATAGATGAGATTGATTACCAATGCTATTAATATACATATTGCCTGAGGTTTCAAAGAGAACGATGCACTGCACCAGTACGGATATAGTCGATAATATCACATTTATCCGGTCATTATCTACAACACAGTGGACTTTTCCATCAGGTATTGTAAAAGTTGTGACATTGATCCTTCTTGCACCAAATCTCGTACGTATAGGAGAAAAGCTAGCAGATGGTAAATCAAATCCGGAACCAAGGTATCCAGACTTGAGAAAGGAGAGTCACGAAGTAAATTGTGAAGGGCGAACAGTAGCACACCTCATGCGCTTGGTGAGTTCACTTCGACCAGCTGCAAGTCTGGGAAGGAGGGAGATCCAAAATCAAGTATAGTACACTGATCCGAGAACCTCATGTCCTGGGTGCGTTCGGTTCTTTTATATCAACTAGTAGACACGCAACGGGAAAAGTGCTGGGGAACTTGAAGTGAACAGGAATCCTGATCATAACTCTTCCTGGCCGACGCACAGTGTGTCTATAATTAGCTGAAAGTTTCAAGCCAAAAACTCTCTCTACTTCACAACAACAGCAACAACACTAACTGTTTTTGTGCATATGGACGAAAAATCTAAGTATGCTCAAACAGTTCTTAGGCATGTCATATCATTCAACAGGGTGTTTGTGATTACAGTATGTGCAAAGTTGAATTGGCAGGCTACGATAGATATTTTATGTTTA
>JAOBRC010651341.1:0-10681 GCA_027575255.1 Scolionema suvaense
AGCATCGTCAAATATTTGGAGTCTGCAATTTGTGCTAATAACTGTTCTCACAATACTAGCACTTCCACTGGACGTCATCGGTGTGTACTTCTTACTCCAACTTATAAAAGGCCAGCCACGCTACGTTCTTCTGCTGCACCTGGCTACATTAGAGGTAATATTAATGATTTTAACACATGTTGGGTATACAGCAAAGAAAATTAGCTCAAGACACATAATTTCAGCAAACATAAGTTATGGTATTTTCCTAACCTTTGTAAAAAACCTTCTCCTCATTACACTGGACAGGGTTGCTTGCGTCCATTACGCTTTTCGATACAAGTCAAAAGTGACCCTAAGAAGACTATATTTCAGTCTAGCCACATGATATTTATTCCACATAATATTTCGAGTTTCAGGCCGAACTAAAGCTTGTTAGAATTGATATGCACATCTCACGAAGGTTTTTGAGAAGAATCTTGTAAATCTAGCGTTGTTGATGGTTTTTTGAGAGCTAAACAAATCGGGTTATATGAATACAGAAAACGTTGTGACTAGATGCAAGGTGAATTGTTGGGGGCTGCACAATAGTTTACAACTGATTGTGCAACCTAGTTGCATATCAAAGTTGTAGTGTATCCCGACCTTAAGTAAACACCTGTACTGATGAAAGCACTGATGAAGCGCATAGAAAATCACAGAACCACCATGGACGTTTATTCGAAAAGGATAGCTCTGAAGAGTCTAATGGTTACCTGCGTCAGTCGGAGATTATTGACCACGCCATTCAAGACGCTGCCCTCTTTTCCAATGAATGTCTATACCGGAAATACGCCCCGGGTAAATTTCTGAAAGAGATTCCCGGGGCGTTTAGTTGATCAAATGCAGAAAGAAAGATCTACGGTGTATGGGCAAACAATATCGGTACTTTTAAGCAAATACATACCTCGAAAATGTAGAACAAGCCAAATGATCTTCCAGTCTGTAAAAATTAAAATGTGAAGAAATCCATAAGAATGACTAGAAGTTGTCAGAATATGTATGAACTTCAGACAACAATTAATGCTTTGGTGCGTCACAGTAGCAAAAAATGTCAGTGCTCGCAAGTTGCACGACATTATTACTATATCTCAAAATCGCAGAAGACCTCAATAGCTTGATACTGATACTGAAAAAAATTCCACAAACCGTTCATTACTAAAAAGAAATAAAATCCAAGCTACCTAAGAAAGCAAGATCAAACAGCTTCAATTTCTTCAATTACCTCATGCACTGCGTTCTTTCCCAAATTCATAGATGGATCGCTTCCCCCAGGTACCGTGTTGCTGTCAACCACGACCCCATGATCAGGATGATCTTCGGGCGCTTGCCAGGGAAAGATCGAGTCCCCATACACTCCATCAGTAGAGAGAATGGGACAGAAGTATATATTCAATATTCTTGCAGTATCAACAGAAAGCCGGCGCTTGTACTCTTTCTTACTTCCCATGCAATTTTGTGCCCACTTATCATTCTCAACCCATCGGATACCGTGCTGAAAAATGAATGCAACCAAAAAGCACAGTGCAGTGACGTTTGATATCTGATCGAAAAATGAATATTATTTTACTATATATGCTATATCACAAGAGAGTTTGAACCAAGAGAATCGGAAAAGGAGACCAAATTTAGGCTGATCTTTTTTGTTGCCGCTTGCCAGAGTGCAAGAAGCACCACGTCCCGTCCTGTTATATTTTACGTGTTCATTTGCACAAAGAGAACTATTTCTTACCAGCGTAAATGAGAAGACTGAACCTTTGTATGCATCTGAAATGAACAGAGAACTTAATTTAAATGTAGAAGTAAAGACACAGTATAAAACATCTGCAATGCACCTGCGACAAACATCTGCAACAGAGTTGCAACAGTCATTGCAAAGAGTTTCAAAAAAAGTTGTTTTTCATCTTCCATGGCCACAAAGAAAGTAGACATACAGGGTTATAATGGGCCTAAATGTAAATTAGGACTTCCTTGATATGTTTATATATTATATACTAAAGGTAAATAAAGAAGGGCGTTGCATGATGTTCATAACAAAGTCTCAAAGTTCAACATAGACAATCTTAGTACGTTCTGCGGCGAAATTGACCTGAACAATGGATTCCATTTCTTATACCAAAACAAAACCCTACTTTTACATAAAAAGGTGGCCTTACGATGTTCTTAACTTTCACCTTTTCATAGTCGTATGCTCTTATAACGTTTGTTCGATCATGTAGAAAAATTAGTGTACTGTGTTGAGTAATACAGAAACACTTATTAGAAAACGTCAAATTTTAACAAACCTGTTTGATTTCTATCTGAAATGAGGAGAGGTCAGAGCTGATGCTGACTCACACAGACCTGACAAATACTATCCAAATGTATTACATACTTTTATTCCTAATTCCTACCACCATCGATCACTGCTAGGATATTTTCTTACCATTCAGCACTTTTAGTTGCTTTAAAATTACTTCTTTTGTGATATTCCACCTTCCACTTTTTTCATGAAGAATGTGAAATTGTACAGGGAGGTCGTACAGACCCAAACACTGCGGTGCATTGGAGATCGCTGCTCCAACGCTGCGACGTCTTCTCGAGAGTTGCAATTCCTCCTCCGCAGCTGGGGACCATGGTTGATTCTTCGTCCTTCTGACGCATGTGACGGTGCTCAGCAAGCCTACAATGACGCTAAAAATATTTTCAGACTAGTACACGCCTATATGGTGTCTTGCACGCACAACCACGTACAAAAGATGAGCCGAAATTCATGTTTACGACACGAGCATTTTCAGATCTCAGATCAGAACATCTGACTACTCACATTTTTCATAACAAATTCGTTTGAAAGAAGCTTAGGTCGGAGAGCAGTGTAAATTTAAGAAACATTTCTCGTACGTCTCGTGAACAGAAAATGCAATATCGGTTCGATTCGATTTGCTTTTTTGACTATTAAATCATCATTTAGGGGAGGGGTGTTACCATTCCCACATTAAAAAATTAACTTCCACTCAAACACTTGACAGAAACGTTGATCACTTATACTTGGCCATAGTTCATCAACAAATTCCAAATTTTAAACCACCAGGGGGTCTAGTATCTAAATTAAACATGTCTGAATTTTGCGGAACGGTCATTTGTTCTCACGTACCAACTTGTATAAAAATATTCAAAATTCCATGAAATGTTTGAAAATGCCTTCAGTTGGTCGCAAATGACTTAGGAAGGGTAGAAAAGTTGTATTATAAAGGTCATAGCATAAGTTTATGTATTTTTTAAAGAATTTTAGTGTTAGATTTTGCCTTGTTTTGCAGCTTTCTTGTAGACTGGAAACCGTGAGGAAACTTTTCGTGTTTCAAAACTACACTTTTAGTGATCACCGACAGAGCATTACCCTTGTCTGTTTCGAATTATATGAATAAGGAGATAGAATGGAACTCAAACTTCAATGGAAATTAAATCATAGATAGAGTAATGACCGATGCTGCACTAAAGTGATTAATATTTTATAAGCGTGCAAGCTTCTAAAGCCCAAAAAGGAATGGAATTTAGGATTATGCAAACTGAATTTTTGGAATTAAAATCACGAAAATTCTAGGAATCTTTTACCACTAGGTATATTTGCCTCGCTATTCATATAAAAAATAGGTGTTTATTTGCACCTGGATCAGCCGTATACAGAACGAAGGCGTAATTTCAAGGAATATTAAACATATTTCATAAATTGCACATCATTACCACACGCACGCACTTTTTTTACAAGGCAAACACAGCAGGACTTCACGAAGTTAATTCTCGCGCACGTACTTTCTTTCAAGAGACAACCGTGACCGACCCTCGTAAAAATAGTTCTCTTGCATTTCTCTATTTACTGTTGAACTTCATGGGTCAGATTGAGGCAGATGACGTCTTTTTATGTTAAGAATTTTTTCCTCGCATATACCATTAGAAGCGAATGAAATGCAGAACTGCAGCTGCAGTCTACCCATGTCTTGGGAGTAATTTGTACTGGAAATAGAAATCACACAAAAGTATTTAAAGGCATCAAAAACCAGAAATGAGAGAGTTGATATATCGCTTTCTTTAACCGGTAGTAGAAGACTAGGCATTCACAGAAGCGCCATAACAAAAGGAAAACATGGACATCAATTTAGTTTCATTTCGAAGGCGTTTGGTAGTTGCAAAACATTTGCATTTTACTGATCAGCAAATGATCAAAGACTTAATCACACCACTAATATATAAGTATGAAGATCCTTATTTTTTACAATGCTTCTGTCCGTCCCCGAATGTAGCACATCAGAAGAGTAAAATCTTCTGCATAAACCTGCAATTGTAAACGGAGGAACACTCGAAATGAGCTTCTTTATCATGAACTTTTCGAGAGATTGCTAGTCACTGCCATCATCTGCAACTACAAACCTATTACTTACTTTTTATTGACAATATGCCCCAATCAAATCAAGCAAATCATTATACTTACACCAGCGCCAATATGTACGTATTTTTCATCGTGAAGCAGCTGAACAGATTCCAAATATCTGCCGCATTATACTTGCTCGCACCACTAATACAAGCAGGAACTGTACTTTGAATTTGAGCGAAACTGACTGAGCGTAGGCGATCAGACGTATGCGTACATGACTTTGATATTTTAATCGCTAGAAAAACAGTGCAACATAAATCCTTGTCGCATCAGCTGTCTCGAATTCTATTGACTTGATGAGTTTCAAATTCTTCCAGTCTGCAGCAACCAAACAGATAAATGTTGCGAAAGAATTCTTGCCTCACGCGTGCAAAATATATCTTTCTTTTTTCTGATATTACTTTCATTTGTTCCCTATTTCGTAAAAAATATTGAACGGCTAGATTCTTCTACAAAACCCATGGACCTGCAAAAGTCTCGCCACAATAGTCAACTGCTATTGCCGCTCACCGACCATAGTAACATCCATCTAATTCTTTTTTTGAGTGTTTTTTTTTTTATTGGATCGAAACATTTAGATTGACTGGGTACATGTTTTTCGTGCGTAGAGCTGTTGTCAGCTAGACTTTTTTTATTATACGAAAGATCATGAAATGCTTGTTGGAGATATGCTACTGGTAAAAGATCTGTTTTATCAACAAGGTAGTAAGCATTCTGCAACCTGTCTACCAATTCTGCAATCCCTCTCCCCTACTTGGAGGTTCCACAATGTCGCGAACTCTCTAGAAGCAATGATTTCTCCAAATTTTCCTAACGGGGCGATCGCCCCTGAGGCAATTAGCCTTAGGGGAGGGGCAAATTTCCCGCGGACAACTGTCCAGAAGGTAATTGACATGGTACTGTCAACTAACAATAAAAAGGACTTATATATCAGACAACTTGTTTCTCAGATGCTAGGAAAAATTTGCTGTTCTGAAGTTAAAGGAAGAAAGTATCGAATCAGCGACGGCCCATGGATACACGGAGACAAGACAAGCAAGCAAATATTGTATAAGATATATTAGAACTTCTGTATGCTGAATCCAACATAAATATAAGCGTTAAAATATTTTTTAATTCCACAATAAACAACTGGGCAAAATCTTTCACCAACGCGTTGTTGAACTGGCTCGTCGCATATCGTTACCAAGGACAGCACATAGTTTTTAAGAGCGGTTTGAATATGTCGCCATCTCTCTTATACAGGCCATTTTGATCAACTGAAACAAAATAAACAACAGCAATAGAAAATAATTGCAAATAACCAGAAAGTAAACCATAAACGTTCTTCCCGAATGTTCAGCACAATATCCACTTCTCCAGCAAGTTAAAAGAGAACAACAACCCCAAAAATTTATAGTTATACGCTAAACTCCCAGTCAACGGCAGTCATAGATACTCATGATTCTCATCAGATAGGGAAGTTCATCAGGACACGCCTCGGCGACTACAATTGACCACACACAATTTTACGAGCTACAATCTTCACATACTCTGATAAAAATAAAATGCTTCTATTACAAGGCACAAATTGATAAATGCTTTCATATACGTGTGTTGGCTAGTTTACGAGCTGATTCCATGACAATTCGGAAAAGATTCCTCACTTTGAATTTGAACGCATCAAACAGCCTTCATCAGAAGCATGTCAGCTTTCCTGGCATTTATAGCGTGTACAACAGGCTTATGGTAATCCACGGAAACGGAAACAGAAACTATAAATTATTAGTGTAGGTTCTCAAAATACGTATTTCCAGTGCTAGGAGAGAAATTTATGCATTAAACGTTTGATTCGCAACCAGCCAGCAGTACAGGAGCGTATGTTTTATTTTCACGTTCGTTGGTTTTCATGTCCTTCACAATCTAGCGATGAACTAACGGGGGTTAGGGCAGCTAGAGAAATGGAATGTAAACGACAGAAAACGACTATCGCATCAATAATGAAGAGTGTTCCTTTTCCCAAACCCTCGGTCCCAAACATCAAGTTGATCCCAAAATTGAGTTAGCCCTTGATAATAAGACTGCAATACTCTGTGCTCATGGTGCCTACACTTCGTACGTTGATTGGAGAACCATTGGAAGGACCTTTAAAGCTAACATTGAATCAAAAGTAAACATCTACTTTCTACCAGATCTACAATTCCCCCCCGTCTTGAAGGTCGCTTGTCCACCCTGAACAGTAAATTTGTTGACTGCGCTTGAGAGAGAACAACTACATTCTGATCAAAGCAACATTTTTTGCATAATGCGAAACTATTAAAAAATGCATTTGTTGTAGAAGAAAAGGAAGAACCGAAGAACCAACAGCTGACAAGAGTTTTTTGGACCAAGATAATGACAAAGATTTGAAATTTGAATGCAATCTGCGACAGAAGAGTTCCACATACATTACCCCGAGCATATGAACTCGCCATGTGATCAGCTTCCGTTTTCGTTTCCGTTTCCGTGGATTACCATAAGCCGTACAACAAGAGTTCTTCGAGATGTAAAGAAGTTTTGAAACAAAACATCATATGATGCAATTGATTAATTGTTTGCATAATTAATTGATCAATTACGCAGTTGGACAAAGGTATGTATGTGCAGGCTAAAAACGCGTACCTATCATTTCCGACAATTTCGTCCAATATCCCGCATAAACAGCTGCAAACGTGGTGAAATGGAGATGCCCTTTTTCTTTATCGTACGTTATGTTAAATCCTCTGTTGCCGTCATCAGGGAAAGTCATAGTTCCTTCACACTGCATTGCATTCACCGATGTGATCACACCTTTGAAATCAGGTCGACCTAATACTACCCACTTTCCCTTCATTTCTTCACTGTCACTATTCCAACTCACATGCGTGTACACGGGTGAATACTGGTCACCGACAGCCTCATATGTGTAGTCACCAAGAATATCTGGGCACGGTGCTGTAAGGAAAGCACATCGTAACAAATAATTTGATAGAAACCCCCGTCGCAAAAAGAAAACAGATCAATTCAAACTGATAGCTTAAACGAGCTTACATAGGCACTCAAGAGCGAAGACAAAGCATGCAACCGGCTAAACTTCCGTGAATAACGGTATGGGACAACATAATTCGGTAGGGCGACACACGCATACGTGCAATCTGGATATAGTGTCACCTTTGGCGCGCCATACTATGCTACTTGTAGAATTTGAGAGGTCGAGATCAAGAAATTTTTAAAGAACAGATGTTTTTCCGTCGTTTAGCACCAAATTTGTTGCTCCAGATATAGTCGTTATGGCTTGTTGAAGTTTGAAAGAATGACAAAACTAGACTGGTCAATTTTTCAGACATTGCAAAGTCTAACGTATTGGGATTATTGTTGTTATTTCCTTGCTTAACCCTATATCTACTGAGTCTTTTGAGAGCTCCCCAACCCTGGGGGAGGCTCTGAGCGCATTCCTCAGCACTTTCTAGACTACTATAGCTATAGTAATGAAACTTAGCATGGGCATTCACCATTTATAGGAGAAAAATTTGGCACAGCGTAAATGTGCTGAAATCATCAACTATTCATGACGACATTAATTAAAGACACACGGATCGCAATTTCCGGCGAAAACAGCAACTTTTGAAAATTGCCAAAATTTCTGGGGGTACCCAAAAACAGTAAACAGCTATTGTTCCAAACGGGAAATGCTCCTGTACGTTGGTTTCAAGCCCATATCACTCCATTTAATGCAATTTTGTGGTGATTCGACTCAAAAAAGTCATGGAATAGCCTTAGCACCTACCAATTCGGGCTAAATTTTAGGGTGAAGATGTCCAAATTTCGGAAAAACAACGAATGGCCTAAAGAACATATCAAATTTCGGGCTAATTTATTGTGAAATAACTGGGTTGGTTACCAGTCGTTGTGCTTATGTGGTTGTCTTTCTGACCAAGTACCATCCACTACGATTACTTACAATCCAAACACAGTTCATTATCTATAAAGGTGTGCCTGCTGTCGTAGAATCGAACGCATGGTCGCATACTCCCGTCAAGCGGTGCATCGTTATACCACTTGAAATGATACGGAGTTTCTTTCGGTACACAAATATAGTTATCATCCCATGCTTCAGCTGTTTCAAATAGCAGAACACAACGCATGCCTCCAATAGGACCTAAAACAAGGGAAAACGAGCGATTCATAGAATTCATAGCTAAATACCAGCAAATGAAAGTAAAAACGAAGAATAATGCACATGCTTTCACTGGTATGCTTGGAGCCCCATAGTTTCTAAATAGAGCGAAAGGTTATACGCTTAAATTCTTGCGTGGATTTATTTTTGCGAGTCCAATTTTTGGGGCGATTCTAGTAAACACCCGGGGCGTTAATATAAATTTTCAAGTTTTAGGAGGGCAGTTTATTAGAACAGGCGTTTAATGTCAGAGGAAAGCGCTTATTTAAATATACTTTTACAATGACCTCCAGCAGATTTTTTAAACAAAGTTTTGATTATTACAAGTGCCCATTATAAGAATAAATAAACTTTCTGGTACTAGCTAATACCTGAATACTATGTTAACGCAATGTTACAATTTTCTTTAGGTTTAAAGTGCAGGTTTGTTCTTCTATGTTGCTTCAACAGAGATGGATTATCATAAACGCCCCCTTTGGAAAAGGGCGTTTCAAGGAGGGGCGTTAACTAGAGGGGGTGTCTTTTACACAATTTTCGTTTTTAGGGGCGTTTGTTAAAGGGGGGTTTAACAGAGGGGAGGGAGGGCGTTTATTGGAGGATTTACGGTATAAAGATTATACTGTGAGAATAGCTGTGGCATGTTTATGAAAGGGACTAGAAATACAAACATACTTACGTGATAAAACATTCGACTTACCATCCATGGAGTATTTCATCCCAATATCTTTTGTCGAGCAAAAGTAATTATCGCCAATACTGCCAGCAGGGTTAATTTCATGGACGTGAACACAATACAACGAATAATTTTGTTCGCCTTTCAGCCACACAAAATCATCAGGAAACTTTGGATAGTCACTGAGATCTGAAAAGCAGCAAACTAAGAAATGCAGTTCCAACAACTCCCTGTCACAGCAGCTACATACAACATAGGTGGCTAAAACCCTTAATTGCGCATAAGTAGTGAAAACAAGTTACATAATCAGTGGACTCCCGCAAACTTCATTAAGAATCTCTGCATCAAATACAAGAACAGAATAGCACGTTAGCCATAAGATTTGCACCACAAACCACACGAACGTAATGAAGTGGTCTTGAAACATGAAAAAACCCTAACACAGTCATTATTGACAATAATTGCCACCCGCACGCTGAAGAACAACATATTCTCAAGATATAAAGCATGGGTCATAACATATGCTTTGTTGTCACTAAGATCCAAGCTACGTATAAAAAGATAAACTATTGTTATTAACAATAGGTTATGTGTTAAACACATTCGGAAAAAACCTGAAAACAACCATTTTCTGACGCAAATTACCACCCGCAAGCCAAAGGAGATAGTCCGGATAGTTCATAACATGCGCACAGTTGCCTCAAATATTCACACAATAAATAACAATAAACAGATTAACCGTTCATGATACGCATAGGAAAAACCACAAAAGCGCCATTTGTGGACTTAAATTGCCACCCGCAAGCCAAACCACATGGTCAGGAGATATGGCATATGGTTCAAAATATGCATAGAGTTGCCCAAAATATTTAAACCAAAAATGACAAGAATCCAATGAACACTTTTGCCATCTTTGGATAAAAAGCACGAAAAATGCTATTTTTAGACGTGAATTGCCACCTGCAAGCCAAACGAATTAGTCAGCAGACATGGCAAAAGGTTCATAATACGCATACAGTTGTCTCAAATATTCACACCAAAAATAACAAAAAAAGATTAACCGTTCATGACATATGTGGAAAAAACCCAAAAAATTGCCATTTTTGGACGTAGGTTGCCACCAACAAGGCAAATGCGACTTTCAGGAGATATGGCACCTCGTTCAAAACATGCATAGAGTTGCCCCTAATATTTAAACCAAAAATGACCAGAATCGGAAAAAGAGTTTTCGACTTCTTTGGAAAAAATCATGAAAAACACCATTTTTTAGCCTAAATTGCCACCTGCAAGCCAAACGAGATTGTCCGGAGACATCACAAATGGTTCATAAAATGCGTACTGTTGCCTAAAATATTCACACCCAAAATAACAATAAACAGATTAACCGTTCATGACACACATGGAAAAA
>JAOBRC010651452.1:0-10681 GCA_027575255.1 Scolionema suvaense
CATGTTTGACAGCCATCCTTGTCCTTAATGTATCCTCCAAGACAAGGCTTGCATTTCAACAGTGGGCAATCTGCGAACATAAACACACTAAATAGAAAAATATCCTTGTCTTGAATTTCCAAGTTTTATACAAAATTTTTCGCCTGCATCAATCACTTGATGAAATGTTATCCATGTATGTTTTGAGTGCGAAGACATCTTATTTACAACCATGGTCAAAATATTTTGGCACACATGCGTAGTTTTGCCATGTTCCGTACCGCAAGTAAATGAAAATAGATCGACAATTACCGAGCCGCAAATCAGGGTGCGAGGGTGGGTCCTGTTTGAGAGACTTACTATTTCTGAAGTTTGAAAATCATGTTTTGGCATGTCTAGGGTATGTGCAGGCTGTGGTAAGGCTCGCTTTCGGGCGTGGCTTGGCTTTTTAGTTTATTCAGGTAATTTAGAGAACAAAGGGCGTGAAATTTGGTCTTCTGGTGTAAATTGCTAGAAACTGCACTGTAGACAGAGGTTGCTAAACACCTGCAAAAAATTTCTTGAAGCGCTTGCAATGCAAAGTGCTTTTACAAGGAAAAGTGGTAAAAAGTGCATTTTTGATTTTGGCTGAAAAAAGCTTTTTGTGCCAAATATTTTGTCCAGGGTTGTAGTTACGCATGTATAAAAAATTGACTTGTCGTCTTGCTTCTACACACGAGCGCGTTTGTTTATTTCTGAGAATCTGTGTTGGTGAAGGGAGTTCGGTTGAGCATGTACAAGCGAGACTTAGACAAGTCAAATAAAAATCAATGTGCAGTACTCATCTGTATGGTAAACGTTTCAGTCCTCATAGAAGATACCAAGGACAGAAACTGTCTAAAAATATAATAGGTCGATAAATCTCTACGAAAAAAGACAAACTCAATGTACCAGGGTACCGCACAAAATACAATGTGACATTTTATAAGGGAACGTACCTTTCGGCTTGCAGGCGCATGTCTGGCATCCAAAACGATCTTTTTGGTAGCCGTTTGGACACGCCTTGCATTTGTATAGAGGGCAAATCACTGAATCAAGAAAAACACAACAAGATAAATTTGAATAGTGCTGTAGAGAGTTGAATCAAACCCAAGAAGCAAAGTATAGTTTCGATGAAGAATGCAGAAGTACCGTATGGTTCATAAAAAGATATTGTAACCACGTTCCACGAAAATGGTGATGGCTTCAATGCTCTTGACTTTGGTCAGCATCAAACCTAAAACGAACTTAACTTGTTCTTAGGTAAACAGTATGGAAAATCTCTATTGTTACCACATACTGTAGTTTTGACACTCGATCGAAAGAAAATTGGCCTGGACCGCAAAAATATATATACTTTAACTTGACGGCTAAACAGTAAGTCTCTGGTGGTCTCTGGTAGTGAGACCTAATTTTTTTCTGGTTGAATCCTTAATGTTCTTAGCATGTTTTTAACTTTCGGCTCTTCAAAGCCTTACATTCTTCAAAGCCCAACTTTCTTCTTAGAAAAACGCGTATGCAGCGACATCACGAGCTTAGCCAACCGAATGAATGTTTGAGAACAAAAAAAAGAAGAAGAGTATCAAGTTATCATTTACTAAGTTGCCCAATTAGGACAGCGAAAACCAAACCAACACATCAAAATTTATATACCTTTCTTTGGCTGACACTTGCAAGTCTGACATCCCTTCGAATTAATCAAGTAACCATTGGGGCAGTTATAGCGGCACTTCAGAAGGGGACACTCTGGAATATAAATGTTTACATAATTCATAGACAAGTTTAGTTGCTTCTTTCCGTGACAAAGAAAATCTTATATTCTTTTGAAAATTTGCAGCACTTGCAAACAAGATCACAATATCGTAGTAGGAACAAGTTACAACAATGAAGATACTACAGGGTGCTAGTCTAAATATGATGCTAGTCAACATATTTTACTGCTTTGAAAGCAGCCTCTACTTATAATGGCTTATTTTGCCACCGTGTAGCCTGCTCCCAGCCTCTTTAGTAAAAACATTTTCTTGCTACGCAGGGTTATCCGTTACAGATGTTCAGTGAATTAGCTGCCCCTGTTTTCATCACATAGTATACATAAATGCATCACCAAGTACTAATTCTGGACAGCTTTTAAAAAGGGTTCGTAAAATTTTTGAGTGAGCGTGAAGTGTGAGCCTTCTCGGCCATTGTATTAATGCAAATAGAAGAAATGCTTACTCTTTCCGCAAAATATATATACTTTAAATGGACGGCTAAACAGTACGTCTCTGGCAGTGAATCTAAATTTTTTCTGATCGAAGCCTTAGTGTTCTTAGCATGTTTTTAACTTCGGCTCATCAAAGCCTTACATTCTTAACTTTTCTTCTTATAGACACGCGTATGCAGCGACATCACGAGCTTAGCCAACCGAATGAATGTTTGAGAACAACAAAAAGAAGAAGAGTATCAAGTTATCATTTACTAAGTTGCCCTATTGGGACAGCGAAAACCAAACTAAGACGTCAAAATTTTTATACCTCTCTTTAGCTGACACTTGCAAGTCCGACATCCCTTCGAATTAATCAAGTAACCATTGGGGCAATTATAGCGGCACTTCAGAAGGGGACACTCTGGAATATAAATGTTAACACGATCATAGACTAGTTTAGTTACCTCTTTCCGTAACAAAAAAAATCCTATATTCTTTTGAAAATTTGCAGCACTTGCAAACAAGAGCACAATATCGCAGTAGGAACAAGTGACAGCAATGAAGATACTACAGGGTACTAGTCTAAATATGCTGCTAGTCGACATATTTTACTGCTTCGAAAGCAGCCTCTACTTATATTGGTTTATTTTGCCACCGTGTAGCCTGCTCCCAGCCTCTTTGGTAAATACATTTTCTTCCTATACAGAGTTATCCGTTACATATGTTCAGTGAATTAGCTGCCCATGTTTTCATCAAATAGTATACATAAATGCATCACCAAGTACTAATTTCTGCTTTAAGAAAGTGTGCGTAAACGTTTTGGGTGAGCGTGAAGCGTGAGCCTTCTCTGCATCGTGCTAATGCAAATAGAAGAAATGCTTACTCTTTCCGCTATCGTTGCAGACACATGTATAGCAGCCATCTTTGTCTTTTACGAAACCATAAGAACAGCTTAAAGAGCAGTATGCAGGAGGGCATTCTGAAATAAAAACATAATGTTTTAGATTAGATTCAAACTGGTATAGGAAACCCATCTACCAACAATAACCTGGAAATCAAGAATATGACGTATGCTCAGTCGTTTAAAAACAGGATTTCTGGACTATGCCATCAGACAGTAAATTTATCCACTTACTTTTTCCACTGTCCTTGCAGACGCATGTCTGGCAACCATCTTTGTCTTTCACAAAACCATGTGGACAATCCACAGCGCAGTCCACCATAGGACATTCTGAAAAAGAGGGGAAACATTGCAGCACGTGGCAACAAGATCTCGTGAGGAAATTATACGGCACAGCTTAGTGAATTCCAAACGTTGATGCCCATCAAATTTTCGCATTAGTTAGATAGGCAAAAGGAAAAGGTGCTTTCATATCGTTGCATCAATTAACCTAGCCTACCTTTTTTGCTGTCTTTGCAGATGCACGTCTGGCAGCCATCTTTGTCTCTCACAAAGCCAAGTGGACAGTCCACAGCGCAGTCCACCATAGGACATTCTGAAAAAATTGGAAAATATAGTACATTTTTTCCATAACCAGCACATCGTAATAGATGAAATGCGATGTGCCAGACTTTTCAGACGTGAAAATTTAGGGAGATTGGTTCGATTTCATAGAACCGAATTCCTGGAAGAGTTGGTATGTTGGGCAATTCCAATGATTTATATGCCCCTCTAAGTTTTTTCGCATAAGTTAGATTTGCAAAAAAATCATTTCCGTTGCCTCAGGTATCATAGAAAAAGGCATAACAAATTTTCCAAGAACTTGTGCGTCCAAAGATTTTGAAACATGATCAACCCACAAAAATTATTATCGACCGAAATAAAGCATTTTAGATTCCCAGAAAATACTGCAGGGAAATTAATTATCGCAGATCTCCGCCGAATCCGGGAAAAAGTTTGTTCGACCCAAACAGCAAAAAGTTGGTCCCGTGAATTTAGTGAAAACTTTTTATCTTAACTTTTTTTGGAAATTGTGTAGGAATAACCCTTTGAAAAGACAAAATTCTTTACATGAATATATTTAGTGATACAACAATAGGCCTATTGCTATGGGCAGAAACCTATCTCAAGTTGAAAAAACTACGTTCAAATCGATGGTAAAAGTTGTGGTCCAATGATTTAGCATGACCAGGGAATCCCGCCCACGAATCCCACAAAATCCCGTGCTGTTCCGTCAACCGCGAAAATAAGCTGGCACAGAATTTTCATTGAAGGTATAAGACCCCCAAAATCTGCGAAAATTGATGCCTGTTTTTGCAGTGAAATTTCGAATAAATGAAATCTGCTAAAGAATAATAGGCCTAGGACAAAATGCATTTGGACATGGCGTCAGAAGTGGCAAAATGCCAACCGAGAAGGAAAGGACTATTGAACGAGGTAAGACCGACCAGTACTGTCAGAAATCAACTTGGAATAAATCTGCTGTATTAATCTAAAATCGAACGTTTTGGATTATTATTTCGCTGACATTCAACAGAAAGTCATCAGCAAAAATAATGCTCCGTTCCTCAAAACAAATTTGGAGTATAGATACCTCAAAGATTCCGTAACATGCATTTTTGCTCACTCCAACGTAAAAAGGGGACTGACGCAGGTTGACATCACCGAATGAGATGATTTTAATTCAAAACCATATACTTTTTGTGACAACTTTAGAGTGTCTGTTGTGGTTGTGGAATTGCTTGTTTTAGGACGTGGCTAGCAATTTTTTAATTTTCCATGTAATTCAGGGAACAGAGGGTGTAGAATTCAGTTAGCCCTATCTGACGCAGGGGGAGGGGGGGGGGGCTTTTTGGCACCTCTGCCAGATAACCCTGAAAAATGTTTTTGGGAACCTTTCCACAATCCAAGCTTTTATTTTACCGGTATAGAATTTATTTACACGTACTCTCGCCAAATGTGACATGTTTCGGGTCAAGGGATCTCGCGATTTGGGCAAACTTGCAAACAAGGATCGAAAATTCCTGAAAATTAAAAACTAGAAAAAATCTATTTTTTTCCGGTGGAATATTGTTTCAATGCTTAAAATACGATGTAAAATGATAAAAAACTAAATAAAACAAATTTC
This sequence comes from Scolionema suvaense, assembly GCA_027575255.1. Taxonomy (NCBI): domain Eukaryota; kingdom Metazoa; phylum Cnidaria; class Hydrozoa; order Limnomedusae; family Olindiidae; genus Scolionema; species Scolionema suvaense. The sequence continues at coordinate 5,251 of JAOBRC010651452.1, forward strand.
AGCATAATTGACCCAAGTTTAAGGATTTTACGGACCAAAATGTGATTTTGGGGCAAACTCAGGCAAAAAAAAACATGCACTGTTTTACACATGTTAACAGGTGCCGTCATAGCTTGAGATTGATGTCATAAGTCTTTTATGGTTACCGGAGCTTCCTGCTTTACGTGGAAAAGCTTTCGCGAATTTCACGAATTTGAGCCTATCGCGAAAGTTTATCACGCGAAAGAGTCTAGAAACGTCCGCACGCAAAAGTTTTATCTACGGAATTTTTTCTGAAACACGTTATTGCGAAAGTTAACTGAGCCCAATGTTCATTTTCGTTGGGGAGGAGGGGGCGGGTTCAGGGCATCACGAAACAACAAAATGTTTTCTTTCACCAAAGTTTATCTGGCGAATTTTTTGTGATTGAGCCACAGTTTTGCCTAAACGTCGAGTCCATTTTAAAGAGCAAACCTAGGCTGAACTTCATGACAAAAGATAAGAATGTCAACACTGTTTTGTGGTCAAGATCATCAAAATTTTGTGATAAGTTTAAGAGACAATGGGGATAAATTTAAACATCGTTTACCAAAAGAGCAATTCTGTATTAGAGACGGCCAAACTTTAAGGCAGTATTGTCTTGTGGTATTAGAAAAAACTCAGTGAAATTGAAGTACATAAAGCGGAAAAAACTAAGAACGAGTCTAAGACCAAATTTACTGGTTCTGATAAAATGAGAGTGTATAAACAAAGGGAAAAAGCCTACCAGTCCATCTCAAGTATTGGTTTCTCAAAAGGACCGAGCAATGTGCAGTAAAATGAGGGTTCTGACGAACCGGAAAACCAAAATCAGGGTGTTTGGGGGCAATTTTGGACAATTTTGCAAAACAATGTTTCATCGGACGACCACTACCAAAATACGATTGAAGCACCACTCAAGTAACAAAGTTATTTTTGCATTTCTCTACTCAAAATGTGCATATTTCGTACGTACAGACGTACAGTGAATTGGATTTGTCGTAAAGTACTTTAAACTGTATGCTCAGAGCAGGTCATCTCTTGCGACATCATATTTCTCCATTGATATACAACGTACGAATTTTGAGTTTTGGTCGAAAAATAGCCTTTGTCCACTATGTTTTCTTTAAGATTGTAGCCCAGTCCATTATTTTTCCACTAGGGCAGTCCAACAGTTTAATATTGGAAGTAAATCTTTCATCTGCCCTGCGAAGTGGTTAAGCCACGGATATTTAGCTCTTTGTCAAGCATTAAAGACGCAGATATCTTACCTTTCTGACCATCACAGTCGCAAACTGGGCAACCATGTTCATCAAATCTGATACAACGTATGCTGCATGATACTGGCTTGCATTCTGAGAGAAGAAGAAGAATATTGAAAAATGTTGTTCATCAGGTAGGCAACAACATAGTTTCTGCCCCGGAGGGGATATGTTTTTGAAAAATTCTAGCCCATCAGAGGGAGTCTTGAGGAAAATTGTACTTCAAGGGCGAGGAGTGGAGACTGATAAAAAAAAGGGCGGTAGGAATTTTAGTGGAGGGTTAGAACCTTCATAGAAACTGAGAATTATCCAATACCTAAGCATGGAACAGCGATGTATCGTTTTGTTTTTCTTTGAGTGTTAACGAGTTGCTCAGAGCAAGCCGTATTGGGAATGACGGAGAAGTGCGTGATCGGTCATTTTTTGCTATGACAATAAAATAATCCTTGTTCAAAAAAGAAGGTAAGAATAAAACAATAGAACGTAATTATCTCCTGTACAACAGCAACTCACTTACTTATTTTTGAACGGAGGATGCAGTTACATGTCGGACATCCATCAGAATCAGACTCGTATCCATTCATGCAACGATTTGTGCATCGAGGAAATTTGCACAATGAATAAACTAAAAGCAAAAATATGAAAGTAGCTGAAATATCCAGGACAGTTCAGAATATTTATGTGGATAACAGAGAAGAACTGGCGAAGCGATTAAAAAATATCAATGAATGCATTAAAGTTACATCATGTGCGGAAAGGCGAAGTCTTCATAGAATTGATAGAAAATTCAATTTTTTTTGTTCAACTGACTGATGAAACTTGAGAGTTTGCCATTGCCAATCCATGCTGCTTAAAAAGACGATATAAACTAGGAGAAATTTACAAACGATTGGCATGCTGACGAAAATTGTGTGAAGTTTCAGTCAGGTTACAAATATGACTCCAGGAAAATTTTCGGCTTTTCTCATTTCCACTAAGCGAAGATACAGCAAAATTTACCGAAAATTCTAGTTTCGAATCCTGCTGAGTAAAACAGGTTTTTAAAATAGTAAACCATAGTAACCTTCTTCATAGGCTTTCCTATATATTTTTCCCGAATCGTAATTATGCAGTGCATTGTGGGATGGCCAGGGGGTAAATCTCATTAAAATGGTAGCTGAAATCCCCAAAGGTGATCAATTTACTGCCTACAGATCAGTTGTAATCGCTGACTAAACAGCATAATTGGTAATAACATAAGACCATTTCCTTTTGCCTCCGTAACGGTAACTTTAATGCGCCTATGTGGTATTCGTGGCGTACCACATCACTGGATCCGATTATATCTTACGCATAACATACAGTACACTTTCACGAACGTAGTATCAACTTCATTGCATGACATCACTTACGGAGTTCCTCAAGGGTCAATTCTAGGTCCAATTCTGTTTCTAATCTATGCCAATGACCTATGTAACTCTTTATCTAGCAGTCTGCGGCTCTTTGATGGCAAGGCATATCTATTTTTGTACGACTCCCATATGGAGCAGTTATTCAAACGAGCACAATTAGGGAGACTAGTATGACGCCATTAGCACTATTACAAATGCTAATAAACGGAGTTCAAAGTGATGCAGCAACTAAGGTAAGGAAGATACACAATACGAAATCATCCAAGCGTGTATAAGGGAAAATGAATAAGGCTATATTTTAAATAGTATCAACACCACAACAAGAATGCCGCGTGGTCATCTGTGCTCTAAGACAAGGCAGGCCAACGCAGTGTTACGTATGGGCAAATTGAGGGGAATTGACGAATTTTTAGCCAGGTGACGAAACTTTCTACTTACAAAGTTTTATCCTGTAAGGTACTTGCAAAACTACCTATAAAAATACTGAAAACATCTCACCAAAAAATAGACTGATAATAATAATAAACTGACTAAACGGAGATATTCAATGCGTTAAACATAAATGTTCTGTTTACCTGGAGACGTATCATCTGCACAAACGCATTTTGGACATCCGTAACCATCCAGTCTCAGAGAGCACGGATCAGGACAATTAATAGGTTTGCATCTCCGTCTAAAAGCTGAAATGTAAATTAAATGTTCGCGTTAGAACCACAGGCTTTTGAGTGACAAACATTTCTGAATAGTAAGCATTGGCAACCAAGTTTGACAAATTCAATGATTTTGAAAACGGATGGCTTCTGCAGATTGTTTTATGTATCTTTCTCCAAATATGGTTTTAAAATGATTTTGAGCCGGTCGTGTTTTGTATGAAAGAAATAACTTTTTTTCTCGGACAAATTTGATAGGAATGAACTGAGTAACTGACTAGGAAACAGCAGACGGGATAGACGAAATCCACAGACCGGATTAGGCAAGCACAATGGAAAGCCAAGTAGTCAGCTGCAGCCTTTTTCAATGTCAAGACAAAAAATGCATTGCTGTATATGCTCGTGTACTTACGCTCTGACTCAGCAGAAGTTAGCTGTAATACCGCCCACTGGAAGTGAAAAGTACAGAAATTTATGATACATTTCATGGATCTGATATACACAGGGGTTCAAGAGCACTTCCCAAACTGCAATGCAAGATAACATTGACGCACAAGCAACACCGCAACGACAACAATGCTAAATATGTTGAGCAGCAAACTTGAAAGAGAACACTGTTGAATAATGCCTGATTTTCAATTTGGTACAATTGGTTTTAATCAGTAATCCAACAGAAATAAATGCAACCTATATCATTTACCAGTGTCACAATACCAAGGTGCCCCCATATCTATCCTAATCCAGATACATAGAACGGGCTCGACACTTATCAATGCATTTACTCATGTTTCTTAGTGTGTCTCTAAACAATTTCCCTCTAGAGGGGGCATCTAGTCAAAGGGTGCATTTAACAGAGAGGGCGTTTATTGAAAAATCCCCTAAAAAAGGGGGCCATTATTCGAAAGGGGCATTTAAAAGGAGGGGCATTTAATCGAAGCATCGCGGTAGGCATAAACGACTATTTTAAAATATTCATTACAGACTAATCTATTCTACGTACTGCACACGCATTCGAGCAAAAGAAAGCTATTTAAACTCACCAAAGCTACTGCAACAACCACAATTCTTGCTACCATGATAGTGGAGAGAGAGAAGAACGCCTGAAATACAAAACAATCAATACTACAATCGAGGAAAGAATTTATGGTCAGACCTCCAGATTTGCTGTAAAAATCAGGTTTGTTTCGTATATATAGTATTTTGTGCATCATTGCAGGCTGGATGGCAAATTAAAACTACGAGAAAAAAGGGCATACATTGTCGTATACACGAAGAGAACTGCTAAATTGAAATAATACGTACGTAAACGTATGATTTCAACATTCTGATAAAACTTTAAGCTGTCGGGGTGGCACAAAATTGCATGCAACTGTATATACATGACAAAATCTTTGAAATACTCAGCCAGCTTTTCTCTTTCGGTGTTGGTTGCCTCGAAAGCGAAGTACTTTCGAAACTAAAACTTTAACTCCTTTAAATATATTTTACAGGGCTAAATGCATTTTGAAACATCACTCAAAGATCATTGGCATCATCCGAAAGTAGCACGTACTTGCAATTCTAAAGCAAATAGAAAAATAGTTCGTGCGACCAACTTCCAAACATGTATCGATGCTGAACGATATGAATAGCTTTCAACACTGTAGCTTTTTATACCATAATTGTTCTGCCTTTCAGAAGGGGCGCTCATTTGAGGGGGGTGCTCACGCAAGCCGGGCGCTCATCACAAAAAATTCAAAGTAGGTACCAGCAATAGCAAACATTTTAGAAATCATTACGGAATGTGTTTTTAAACTCCCTTATTACAAAATGCAAGAAAAAAGGAATATCTGACCAAAGATAACTTTTTTCTTGTTCGTCATTGTCATAAACTATCTGAGTGAGCACCTATGCACATCATACATTACAAATTTTCAAATGAGCGCCCCTTTCCTGGTTTTGAGGGGGGTTGGGGTTGGGCGCTCATTTAAACCAGAGCGCTTAAAAAATTTCTGAGCTACCAAGAGGGGGTCTTATCTGACGGGGGCGCTCATTTAAGCCGGGGCGATAATTACGGTAATACACGCTTTTCCAATCTCAAATGGTTCTGCAAAATACACACCTGTTCGCAGCGGAACAGAAAAATTTCGAG
>JAOBRC010651563.1:0-10681 GCA_027575255.1 Scolionema suvaense
ACCATGCCCTAAAACAAGAACCAAAGGTCAGAGCATAAAAATAAAACAGCAAAAATCAGCTAGCAAACATCTATAAAATAGTGGAGCAAAGAATTTTCTGTAAAAACAGGACTAATAAACCGTCACCAGCTATTTAGATTTCACTTGGATGCACTACACTTCATATCCCAGTCATCGTTAAAATCATCTTTTCCACATTTCCATATTCTTATATGAAATCAAAACCACAGCGCTTATCATTGTACCTCTAATAAATACCACTCTAGAGAAGGGCATCTATTCAAGGGCGAGGGGCATTAGGGAGGCGTTTATTGAAAAATCTCTAGAAAACGGGCAGTCTACCTTCATTCGATAGGGGGGCGTTTAAAAGAAGGGTGCATTTAATTTAAGCATTACAGCATACGACAAACTGCAAACATAGTGAATTTTAATGAAAGCCAAGCAAGGATACGAAGATTCTGCTCAGGGGATCTTCACTAAGCATGTCACAGGTTCCATTTCGAAACACTAAAAAAACAACAGCTAGCGAAACGGAAAAAAATGAAATAATTCGGTTAGGACAAAGGAATGTGTACCAATACCAACATTACTCGTAGTACAGCTCCAGCCAGCTATTCATTGCTTATAGTTTTCCATGTCTAACAGAAAACAAGCTGGTCACTCAGCTCTAGGGACTACTATTTCCCGAATAACAATCTTCCAAGTCAGATGTAGGCCAAGTTTAGGGCAATTTGTCGTCCTAACAGCATAATATACCTGAGGTCCTGACTGGAGAGCCATAGTCATTGTCGTATCAACCAATGCATTCTTGCTTTTCTTCTTCGATCCTTTTCGCTTGAAAGAGAGAGCTTCTCTAAAGAACCTGAACGGAAATGGATATGCGGTGAATATGGCACCAACAGCAAAGACATGAAAGGCTATTAAAATTGTATTCTGGCTACTCACAGAGGGAGCAGATACATAAACACTAGTCCAACGCTGAACAAATCTCCTGATGAACAAAAGAGAAATCAGCAGGCCTTACCCTTTCTTTTTGTTTTTCTTTTTCTGCTTCCCGTCTGCAATATTATCCTGCAACAAGTAATTTTAAGCGAAAATATTTGATTCCAAGTTTTTAACCGAACCAGCGATGGCACTTCATATCCAGCATTTACACATGCCGTTCATGAGACCATCAGAAATGACAATGTGAAACAAAATGCCAAGACGAGAAATAAAGCCTAGTCCCTGGGGTTTGACCAGCATGACTTTTAGGCAACGCGTTGAAGCAAAGCAATAATGCTAAAAAACTTAAAGCAACATATCGCTCTTGTAATATATTGTACAAAATCCAATGGTTAGACTCTGGCAGGCACCGACCGTGCTATTTATAGAAATGACTGATGCTAATAATCGGGAGCAGTATCACCGATCAAGATAGAACTTGGAAGTGGCGCAGTTGACTTGGAATACGAGAAGTGAGAGGCCCTTCTGGCTTGACACTCAGCATAAGTAGTCTATATTAAAAGCAATATATCGCTCTGAAACCATATTCAACATGGTCGTAGATCTTGCAATAAAACATGAGCACTGGTTTTTATTTAAGCAAAAAGCTTCAGTGGTTCATCTGCAATGCCACTTCAAAGTTTGATATTTTTCACTGTTCCTGTGATTCTCAATTTCCCCGATCAGTGACGCCATATAAGACTGTTTCTAAGGTCTATGGTGTTCCCTAGTAAATGAACATTGGATGCATTCCTCTTAACACTATGAGCAACATAATTACACCTGTCTTTGAGAGTAAGCAAAATTTAGATTCACACATCTGTTCAATGAGGAGCGCAATTTAACAAGCAAGATGAGATCATTCCACTTGATCCGGCCATGCATCATGCATAATTACCGTTGAGAAGTCAAAATTCTCCTATAACTTTGAAAGCAGATATCTCTGGAACTACAACAGCCTTTTCATGAAATAAAAAGCTACTGTCATGTTTTTGAAGGCTCTATTACCAATTCAAAAATCATTTTAGACTGGTATATTGCTTTACGTTTTTTAGTTGAACTTTACACATCTTTACAAAGGCAGATGACACGGACCATTCATGGTTTTACACCATAAGTCTGTCATTGTGGAAAAAAAATTCTCAAAAGCCAGACGAGCCTTAAAATAGATTCACAAAAAGGACACGATTCCTTTGTGTCAATCCATGAAGGGCGGGCTGTTGCATTTGTTTCAATCCATGAAGGGCGGGCTGTTGCATTTGATAGACAATAGAAAGAGGAGGCTGAAACAAGAAAACCCTTCTGGGTTGAAGATTTTAATTCTGGTGACGAATTTATTTAGACCAAGGATGTTGAAACAGTGCTAAAAGAGAAGCATCAACACTTCTTTTGTTTTGTGTGAATGCATTGTTACAAGAGGGTGAGCCTCAAATTTGGCTGGCAATCAAGAAAAGGGCAAGAAAAAGTGCAGGATGAGAACTTACTGCAAGCAATATAAACAAAATCTTTGAGTGATATTGAACAGAGATTTAAAGGCATTGTATATAGATACATATGCATATTTCTTTTGCTCATATTAGTGGAGAGCACAGTTTTTCAACATAGCCTTTATCTTATTTCTAGTAGTATTTTTGTTCAGACCAAAATATTATCCAACAAAGGAAAAGAAAAGGAAAGACTAGGGAGTACTTTTGTATATACCAATGCATGCTTTTGGTAATTTATCTTCATTAATGCACACATTCTTTTTAAAAGAATATACTTCTACGGACTAAGATTTCAATATTCTTCGCTCAGGCTAGAATTTGAGCCTCAGTGTTCTTAGATCGCCCTTGAGTTAAATTTATCAACAATATCTATAGCACCTTTAAAATCATGCTTTTGGTAGTACCGTAAAATAAAAAAACTTATGGATTTCGCACTCCAAGAAAGGCAGAAACCTTATAGCCTGGATGGGCAGAGCAATGATAAATCACACCGTGAAATCTATAGAAAACTCTACTCATGCAGAAAAACTCCCAAGTTAAAGCCTTTGTGTTCTTGGCATGTTCTCGACTTTTGGCCGTTCAAGGTCTTTATGTTCTTGTAAAAAGGGAATACTATAGGTTCACATTCCAGAAACACAAAAACTCTCCTTATTCTCCAAGAACTTTCATCAAAGCAATTTACCTTTGATCAAAATAACAACTTTGATTGATGTGTATTGTGTGCAAGCCGTACAAACAAATACTTTCCAAATGAAGACGATAAAAGAAAAGCAACCTAGTGGGCACTAGGTTCCCAAGTTATGTGGGTCTATATATACCTCAGAAGACTTGATACTAAAAGATAGTGGTGATCAGTTTAAATGGCCACATGCAGTGAAACAAATAGTGCATTGCAAATGAACGTCAGACTGGCAAATGCAAGCTATGATTTGCTAACTTTTAACCAAGGGTTTCAAGATAAGCTTTCCCGCTTCGAATCGCTGGCACCAACAACAAAGCAGTTTCTACAATTCTTTCATTTCTCAGGTCAAACTCAAATTAAATGATCAAAAAACTTTCCAGCCACTGAAGTGCATGACTGCACCTCTTGGTTTTTCTGAATAGAGCTGATTTCAAAGATTCGCACTGCGCAGAGTGCCTGGCAAAAATCAATAAACCTGAAAATTTATACAGAAGTATAAATAATTATACAATCACTTTGATATATGCAAATACCACTTCTACTGCGGTGGTAGGAGAAACACTTGAAAATGGAATATTACCTCCACAGGACTGGTAGCAGAAAGAGGGGAAAACGGTCGATCATCTTCATCGGAAGGTATGTATGGCTCCATATCGTATTCTTCATGCATGGACTTCCTCTCAGGCTCAGCCATCGCTCCACTATCATGTGTAGCGACAACAATGTCTTCATCGACTGATTGTCTTTCATTCAAAGACAAGCCTGAATGGCGACCCTCTCGCGATCCGAAACTTGATTGTCGTTCATTAACAAGGGATCCAATGGGAGATGACATGGATGTCGGAGAGCATTGTGGGTAACTCCCCACAAAAGCTTCATTTGTGGGAGATTGCAATGCTTCTAGGATGGCAAGCATTTTTTCTCGATCTTCTCCTGACGCACTGTCCAAAGCATCTGCAAAACAATACTAACATATGCTATTATATACCTTTTTTGAAGGTCAATATGACACAGAAGCACAAAGCAATGAAAAGCAACTATTTATAAACAGAATCTTCTACCCCGACCGTATGTCATCTTTATTCAAGTTAACAGAGTATTTCTCATGAAGTTTCTGCCACTAGTTTCCTTCACTCCCATTTTTTTAGGAGTTACGGATACTTTTTGGCCTAAAGTAAGTCACATACTTAACAAGAGCTAATACAAACTGGTTGGTAAAATAGACAAATTGAGAATGGGAAAATATATATGCCACGATAACCAACTAGCGTATTTCTAGTAAGCACCAAACTACACTATACAGCAAGCCAGAAGCCAGACTGGTGAAGTACAGGAGCACTTCACAGTTTTGGATTCTGGTGATGGTTTCGGAAAATCATAGCTCTAATTGTGATATTACCATAGTGTGAACCCCCTTCCTTTGAGAAGGGGGATGGACTTTCCAAATAAATTGCAAAAAGGGGGGTGGGGGATGAACATCTTTCTGTAGAAAGGGTGGGGATGAGCAAAAGGGGACAGGGGAATCAGGTAAAAAGGATGGGAATGATTGCTAACGAGGAGATGGTTGCAGTGCAATGCTCCTGCTAGATTCTCATCAATAGCATAATTTATCACTAGTCTAGTTCTTGCATGAAACCTACTAATAATACTTCTAAATTGTGTTTCAAATGCCTCGATTACATTGAATCCTTGAAAAGAAAATACAGTATTCTTCACGAAAACCTTTGCTTACAAGTATCGAAGTTGCATGTATGAACGTCTGAAACAGTTAATATGTTTGTGCCGGTCACCGGAAGAAGGGGGTGATTGACAATTTTTAGAAAGGGAGGGGATGTAAGAAAGGGGGGATTGACCAAGAAAGGGAAGTTTCAAACCCTCTGCACACTATGATTACCATCGAAGTCTCCTGTATGCACTGAAACATAGTTTGCAGGAGAGTCTGTGCCCCCACCCATTTTAAAATAATACCCTTCCTAATAATAAAATTTCTAGTACCCACGAGTTTCCTCATCCCGGAAAAAAAAAGGTAAGACATACACCCACCTATCGAACTATGGATAGTACCACAGAGCTTATTTTTGTTCTGTCACTTCAATGAAGTGGAGGCCAAACGGGTACATTAGTTTTCGAATTAGGAGCATAAGCCCCATTCTCCAGTATGTTTTGTTCAGAGAATATGTGAGAACACCCGCATTTATAAACTTACCCCCCCTCCCCATTCAAATGGTCAAAGGCTTCCCCCCCCCCCCCCCCATGGGCTACTGCCTCCCCCGATTTGTGAATAGGGGGGGGGGGGGTGCGAGCTATTTGAAAGAGATAAAGCAGGGGCTCAGAGCAAAAATAATGTAAGCACTCAACAACTGATAAACAGTTCAACAAATGACTTATACACCAACACCACCTCTGGCTACAGTGCAGTATTCCCAGGTATGGCTTTTTACACTAGGCGGCATCATAAAGCTTAGGAAAGCTCATGAATCCCTTGGCATTATAAGAGATTCACACCGGGAGTATAAATAACAGTGAAATATTAAAAATGGCATGAAACTTACCCAGCATGTCAATCTCAGCATCTCCATCGCCAGGATTTTGCAGCAGATAAATTTCTGACAAAATTAACTCCCTGTCCTCATGGTCATCCACTTCCATATCATCTGCATATAAAAAAATAAACGGAGGTCAGAGATTATTATTAGTGTCCCATCGCAATTACCCATTGTACGCAGCGGGCTGCCATTCAAGGTTCAAAACAACAAAATTCTTTGAAACACATGAAAAAAGTTGCCGTCTTTCTTGTAAGCAAATGCATGCTCTGCCCTTCTTAGCCTGCTGACAGACTGCTCGAGAAATTCAGCTTCTCTCATGGTCTGCTCACTTCAGTACGCTAATGCGGTTTGCTACATCAGTGCGAATTCAACACCCTATTGAGTGGATGGCTCTGCTACCTGCTTTCATACTGCATCAAATTGCAATAAACAAATTCCAGCTGTTGCCAAAATACATAGCATAATTAGTGGCTGTGCCTTTCAGGGTTTTATCTAGTTTCTGAGATAATCTATAGCCATTTTTCCCACATTATATTAAACTTTTCACAATTTTACATAAATATAAAAGAGTCTTTTAGAGTACAAGCTATCGTATACAATATAAATTTTTCATCTCAAAGGTACCAGGAAGAAAATCTTTATATTACATGATCCAAAACTGGTTTGTCAATTAGGCAAAACTCAATTCCGAGGTTTAAGCGGCCCTCAATAGAAATGACTGCATAAATCTCTGCCTTTGTCAGTGCTTTTGCGAGATCTTGCATAACATCAGCGCTCAATGTTAATTGGCTTAGCAAATGGATGACGTGTGATACTTAGGTCTGGGAGCAGGCCATGCATTTCTAGAATAAGCCCTAAACATACAATATATTATAAGGTATAAGTAACACCTTTCATGGCCATGCTTCAGACTGGATGGCCCATTTCAGCATGTTAGTAATACAAGGCTCTTCCTTGTAATAACGTAAAAAACATTTATTACACCTTTTTATAGCTTGTTGAAGCCTGTAAACAGCTAGTGACTTACACACTAAATATAGTGAAAGCACACTGAATACAGTGAAAACAAACACATCACTTACCCAGAAGCCTCATGTCAATATCCAGAAGCTTCAAACCATTCACTTCGCAATCTACATATCAACAAAGAGATCAAACTTCATCCACACAATATCAGGTATACTACAAAAACTTGAAGGGGAACAGTGGTCAGAACAGATGATAGAGTATATCTGAAAAAGAATGAAGTTTCTATTGTATGATAAAAGCTTTCTTAGTTCTCAAGATCTTCAGGCTCAAGGTCCAGCTGCTACCAGGCTTTTGGTAAAGTAATAGAGAAAAGTTTCAATTTAAACACTTCAATTTTGAGGATTTAGTCAACAAAGTTTAGATGATTCTAGTAACATACCGCCTCATTACTGACACGATAGTAGCTGGTGGACAATCGGACGCTATAACTTTAAAAGTACATACCTGTGTGTTGTGACACATTAATCGTATGTCTTGTTTTAGGGAGCTTTATCACCCGCCAAAATGTCGTTTCGTACCTCTTTAAACCAGCCTTACATAGTTCGACTTGTCCCATAAAGCAAGGGCGATAATTATACGTTTGCATCTTTCTAAATTTGTCTCAATTTCCAGTAGCTTCAGGATGGTCAGGTATTCCAGAGTGGACTACATTTCTAACAGCTGACTGGTTACTTCATCTGAAAATCCACATCAAATCCAATTACACCATTCAGGGGGACATAGGCTCTTGTAACTTGTGATCATTTTAGTGGATCACAACTCAAAATCAAGCTCGGGACAGAAAGATATAGGAGCAGAAAAGCTTTCCGTCTTGCCACTGGACTGCAGGACATATAAAATTAGACTGAACCATTGGACGGAACCATATCAAATATTTCTAAGCTCAATTCTGAACAAAAAAAAAACAGGAAAAATACTGCAGTTAACTGATTCTTTTGTTTTCTTTGCTTCCTCTGTTTCAAATCTTCAAAGTTGATCAACAGGACTGGTTAACATTACATCAACAAAGACATATCACTCCTTGCGAAAAAATCTGTGGTAGCGACTCATCAGAGCGCATCAGGTGCAACAGCCTGGCTAGAACATGTTGAAGTGATACACCATAGCAGAAGTTTTCAATTTCATTTTAAAATTAGCGCAAACATGAAAGAATTTACAGTCGGTCAATCTTTTAGAAAAGAACCGAACATAGGATTTTGTGACTTAAATCATTTCGGTGACTTTCACCTGGGATCATCGTTTGAAACACACATGTTTATAAAAGAACATGAACCCATTTTTTGCTGCTTCACAACACTGATCCTAGACTAGTGTAGTCCCATTCTTACTAAGCAACCAAACACACTGAACTGAGAGGCAGAACTGAAAATTGAGAATGGGGCTAGTACTATTCGGTTGTCTCTCGTGCATATCTCACAAGCTTAACATAAGAACTCCATAGAGCCATCCAAATTTCTGACGGGCTGTTATCCAGGTCAACAGAAAAGCAATTGTTCGACACTAGAGCTCTAATCTTGCGAGTGCTGTACACGGGGGTGGTGCATACTGAGTGAAATTATAAACTTCAGCATGATTTCACAGTTGTCATACTTGGACCTGCCAGCCTTTGAAGCAGAGTAGTGTCTGGCAATACCCCCATGCCGAAGTTTTGGCGTAAGAGAATGTGTACTCCGTTTTCTTTTTAATGTAGTGAGCATTAGTGTTCTCTAGAGTTATGTAAGAGGACAACGCACTAGTCTACACTGATCCTTACTTCTGAAAGGGGTTCGCAAATGTGTTAAGCCAAGTAACTCCAACCAGTCTCCAACGTCATTCACACTCCAGTCTTCTGGAGGAAGGCTGTTTAGCCGGTCTTCCTCTACCTACAAAATGCAAGCACAAGAATGATTACAAGAAATATTAGTTAGTGAAAGGGCTACAAGTTCTGAAGAGACTGCTACTGTAAGAATTGCCTGGCAATATAAAACGTTTTGAATCTACCACAGAAAAGAACTCACATACCTGCCAGTATTCGGAACAAGCTCTAAATGCTAGCGTTCAGTAAAAAGAGCATGTTTGCAGAATTTTTCAATTTATTGTTCAATGAGAAGTTCTTATCCAGGTGAAATCCTCACAAAAGGCTGTACAACAAAACAAACTCAGACAAACAGCACGAATGTCTTCAACGTGAGTTAAGTATTTCATGCAAGTAGTACCATCAATATCAAGCAAATCGATTGAAAATCTCACGAATTGTCATCTGAAACCTATCTCAGACAATCCCCTCTTTAAACTAAACAAGAGAAATTGAATTGGTACACCGTCGTCGTTTCCCATGGACATGGACAGAGAGCAAAACATGGGCGAAAAGAGACATTTTATCAACAGACTTAATACACAGAACAAAGCAGGCAGAAGTATTCTGAGTCAGTTGGTCATAGCTGGCTCAGCCCTGTAAATTAGTGCCTGCATTCAGCTTTGCTGATGTGTTTATGAGCTTTTACTGAAATTCCAAGAAGTTTTAAGCTACAGTTCTGCAATTGTGCCCAAAGAAGAACATCTCCCTATCATATCATCAGGAGTCAACATTTCATGATAAGATCAGATCAATTCCGATTCTCCGCATGGTTCCTATGGCATGTGATTAAAAAATCAATATAAAGAGCGCACATGTAACTCGTCCAGAAGCCCAAAGCAAATTCCATGGAGTAGCTTGGGAAATTATGGCAACAGTGTTTTATTTCTAGGTTAATTTGATGGTTTTAGTGTCAGATTTAACCAACTAATCCACAGCTGACACGGAGGCCATCTGTTCCGCATGGTCAGAAGAGGTGGAATACTTCAAGCCTCTTGTTTGCTCAAACGGATGCACAACCAGCTCCTTGAAAAGGGAGGAAGAGAAGACTTTTCCACATATCTCTAAATTAGTGTCGTAATGTTGTCCACTTGGATGCTCACAAGTGATCTTTCACATTGAGAAGAACTGGGTATCACAAACGTTCTGCATATTGTCAAGATAAACCAGGCCTGTGTACTTATTGCAAACACAGAATATGAAAGAGACTTTTCTTTCAACGATGTAACAATTCTATGAAATGTCAATCAATACAAAAGAAGTACAGGAAATTCTTCCTTGTCTTAGATATGATACCGAAATTGCAAATATGTTGATGGTCACAGTTACCCACAGAGTCGAAATCCAGGGCTACTCAGACAAAGAATAGTGTGTGCGCTGATGAAGATGTTGATTGTATGACTGATCACGCTGTGCCTGTGGAAGATGTCGCTACAGAAGATATCTTGAACGTCTCTGAGTGTTAGTCTGGAAGTAAGTGCAATGAAACATGAACTCTATATTCATCTTCAAAATCCATTTTTTCTGCACACAGCTTTATAGGAAATTTGGTGAGAATGACAACTTTACATGACATTTTCTGGAAATGACAGATGACCGAAACGCACAACAATGGTCATGAATAAAGAGGCAATCCACCTAGAGAATTGATTGAGATCTTTTCCGGGAATTGGTTTGCTTTGTTTAGTCAGAAAATTTCCCTTTTCTTTCAGTTGTGAAATGGTACTATGAAGCAAGTGTGTATCTTTCAAGCACAGGTCCTTTCGGAACAAGATTTTGAAGCATTTTGCTCATAGTGTGGAACGGGGTATCAACCCCCCTAAATTTGGCTATCCCCCCCCTGACTAAGAGAAGCTCCCCCTTGAAAACCGAATATCGGTCGAGCCCCCCTTATCTTCTGGACCCCCCTAATTTTTTAAATACACCTGACCCCCCCTCCTGTTGCCAAGCTCTCGGTCTGCGAACACCCTCTCCCTTTACCACTCCCTTATTGGCTAAAATGGCTGGAGAGTATACTCTTGTTCTTTTTCTTGCTTGCCGATTGCAATATCTGGAACATTTACAGGAAGAATGACTGGTACTGCGCTGCTGTTGTTAACAATAAGAGAAATATGTTTTC
>JAOBRC010651674.1:0-10681 GCA_027575255.1 Scolionema suvaense
CCCCTCCCCTCCCCCGTCTCTGCAGCCCATGCAAGTTTTCGAGTATTCACGTTTTTGAAAGTCATTTGGAAATGGCCACGTTGAAGCCAGGCAAGACCTTGGCTTGATAACTACGGATGTTCTAAATCTTTGCACCAAAAAATTCAAAAAACAGCAACAAATAGATTATTAAAACTAGGAATACACCTTTCTCCAGTCTCACCTTGGTTCGGAAAAATACCATAATTTCAGAGGTCCGGGTACTAACTTCAAATTTGTGGGAGGTAAACAAACCCTGTTTTTCTTGAAACTGTGTGCTTTGACATACAGCAATCATCTGGGAAAATACCATGGAAACGAAAGGAAGGGAGAACATACTTCATTTGGTAAGGCTTTACTGAAGGACGGTACTTTGAAAGGAAAAGCTTACCAACAAATTAAATTAACTTACCCTAGAATACCAACTCTCGGCTTCTCCTTCGCTCTTCGTTGCAGACAGTCCATGATGTAAACATCGCCCATAAATGAAGCAACCAAGTGCGATTCCTTTCCTCACAAACGTTTCCAAACAGTCCGTTTCTTTTGCAAGCAACGCAGTATCTTGCAACGATCCAACTCTGAATTTCACAAAACATGATATGAGAAAATAAGTAACAAAAATCTACAATTAGTAACATCAATGCCACGCAAAATCTGAATGTTTATATGCTTATCACATTCAGTTCTACATAATAATTGTGTTTCATAGTCACAGGTCCTCACAATTTGGACTTACTAAAGACATCATTCGGAATCTTTGAAATATTCAGGAAATAATGACCACTTATATATTTGATCACATCACAGTCTCTAGGTGGCAATTTTCAACAGAATTTGATTTGATTGGAACTTATTTTTTGCACGCTGATGATCAGTGATCTGTAGTTCTGCAACGTTTTATGCTCACTGGTACTTTGTACGAGTTTTGTCGAGGGGCAACACTATATGCCACCCCCCCCCTCCTCCCGCGGAGTCTCAAGCCTCTTAAAAAGCCCAGGATAGCAGATACAGAAGGGAACCCACAGATCCCCCATAGCTCTTCAAATACTGAAAAATGCTGCTGAAATATTACACTACTGGAGGATAGATGAACAACAAAACCAGATTACTATCACAGCCTTTTGCAGAGTGTTTACAAGCCCATGTTCAAAAATCATACCTTTTCGCTACATCTGCTGCATTTACGAACAACTTCTTCCGGTAATAATGTACAGCCAGATTGCCCATTGCGTAAACATTTCCTCGTCCTGCCGCAGATTTGAAGCAACGGAATGCAGTTTCAGTGTCCAGCGGCACACCCAAGCCATGTTCATACATAACGCCAAGTGCTCCATGAGATTCTAAACTGCCGGCACCGGTTGCCTCCTGGTGCCAATAATGAGCCTGAAACAAAGCAATTGGGAGCAAGCAGATGTGGCCAAGGTCCCCTGGAAATGAATCTTTTTTCAATATACTATATACTTTTAACCAGAGATTTTCATTCGAATTGAAACGTAGCCTATGTAGCATTATCTGTGTATGACCATAGAGAGAAAACTGAAATGACTCCGACTCGGACTGAGCTTAGTTCATGAACGAAGCAAAGACACTGTAGCACATAATGAGTGTGTGACAGAAAGTGTCTCACGGTCATTTCTGAATTGTGTCTCACGGTCATTTCTGAATTGTGTCTCACGGTCATTTCTGAATTGTGTCTCACGGTCATTTCCTCATCACATGCACATCCTCTTTCCATGCAATGACTGCATTTGTGGAAAACAAGATATCAGTGATTTTGACGTGATTGAATGTTTGTGTCGAAAATCAAATGCACTACATGCTTTCACAATAGATACATCTTCTACATGCACGTGTTTCTGATTATAAAAGAAACCAACCTGAGAGAAATATTGTGCGAAAAAGCTACATGTTGACAAAACTACAAAAGTGGGAAAAACAAACACAATTCATATTTTGTTTAACTTGATCAGTTGTCTCGCTTCTACGCACAAGAACAAAAGCAGAACTCTGAGATCAACTGACAGGGAGCACAAAGAGCAACTAATTGTAAGCCTCACACTTGCATAACCAAACCTATCGAAATCCTATTGAATTTCCCAAGCTGTCATCAACAACTGGGCGGCAATCTGTGCTCATATCACAAAAATACGAACCAATCTCGCAGTTCTTCTTGGCTTTTCTGACGTCACACTTCACTGTACAAAATTTCACCGCATTTAGCAGTCAGGGAGTTGGCTGTTTAAATTCATGCCGAGAAATTATTACTGACATCACAGCAGGCATACTGGAAATATTATTGCGGAGTATAGGCAGTTTATTAACGGATACTTTTTCCTTGCATGGTACTCAAACTCAGCTTAAACCTTTTTGTCTACTGCGAAAAGCAGTATAGTGCAAACCCCCTGGTGAATTACACACCAATAAGGCACTCGTGAATGCACCATCCGTAAGTAGCTCTGCGTGAGGATAATCAGGTCTTACTCCCACTTTTTACTTCTGAGGATCTAAGTTGGTGAAGTGAGTTTGTTTTTCGATTTGAGCACATACAGGCGAGACTTGGTCCAGTCAAACATATACGGATAGCCTGTTTTTCCATAGAAAACAGCTGTTTAATAATTGACGTTTTTACATCAACATACACAGCCAGGCGATCCTAAGGCAATGAATGCAGCTTAACGATCTTTAAATAATTTCTGCGCGAGAAATCAATGATTCACAAATTTTATTTGTATTGACAAAGGCGAACTGTTCACATAATGTAGACATAAATATCTCAAGAACGGAAGGAACAACCTATGGCAAAGAAACGTCAGAATTTTTATATTCACCCTAACGACGAGTTTTCCTCTGGGAGCGAGTGCAAAGGGGATAAAAAAGGACGCATACATAGTTAGAAATCGAAAGCAGTCTCATTTTAAGGAACTTCTGAAAAATCAGCTCTAGTATTGAGTTTTTAGGGCAGGAGAAGGAGTACTCAGCCTGTAAACATATAATGCTCGACACATTCTACTACAATCAGATTTCTAGAATTACCTTCGACAGATCATAATTGCGTTCACCCAGACGGGAATAAAACATGCCCAACACAGTCTGAGCTTTTATGCATCCTTTGGTTCCTTCTGATTTCGAAGCTTGCATCCAGCACTTCTCTGCCTCATCGTCGGACTGTCGCACTCCGTATCCTTCATAGTAAGCCCGACCAAGATTGTAATAAGCGCATGAACGAAGATGATTGACATTCCCAGAGTTGTTGAAGACAGACTGGATCAGCGAGACAGCTTCAATCTAAGCATAAAGAAGAATTGACATGCAGTATTTTTTATCTATTTCCCAAGGGTGTTTTGCAGGATAGAGTTTTGAAAACTCTGATTACAGTTTTAAGCATAAAACAAATTGTACAGTTGCAATGTCATGAAACCCTTCTTCAGCACTCTTCAATAAACCATGTTAAACATACATAAACTACCTTAAGGGGCATAACAACGTAGGAAAAAATTTTCGTCGGACAAAATTTTCGTCGCCTCCGGAAAATTTGGTCACTTTTGTCCAACAAATAATTTTCTCCGACCAATAGTTTAGTCCAACTTTAATTTTTCATGGATTTTTCTGAACAAAATATGTCAATACACATAAAACACATAACAGTTCTCTTTGGTTGTATATGTGTTTTTGTATTGTAAGGCTACCATCGGGGATTTGATTCAATTTTTGCTGCAAAGAATAATAGCCCTTTCATGTTTTGGGGGTGAAATGTTTTTATTGGCAAAAACTTGTGGACTGCAGAAAGTAACAAATTTCCAACAGTTGATGAAGACCTGCTTCATAAGCAGGAAAACAAATTTTAGGCAGGCAAATTAGAAATTTTGTTTTGGACAAAATTTTTCGTTGGACAAAAATATTTTTCGGATAAAATTTACATTGGACGAAAATATTGGTCGGACAAAAATATTCATCGGCGAAATTTTCGTCACCTTCGAAAAAATTTGTCACTTTTGTCCGACATTGTTTTGTTCGATAAGGTACTTAATTCATTTTGGAAGCTTTCACTTTAGGATAAGAGTAAAAACATCCGAAAATTCCAAGTCAAAGGTTTTATGAAGCTCATTACTATATAGTCTGAAATCCAAAAATGTCGAAGATTTTATTAGTCAGAAAGTTTTCGGATCGAAATTTTCGGATGTAAATGTCACGTCTTGACCCACCGTCGCTAAAAGGAGGGAGGCGTCAATATTCCTGGCGCTGATTTTTATGCTATTTGAATTGTTTCGGGCACCAACAAATCACCATCCTAGCATGTTTAGTACAGGAAATATGGGCCCAGATTTAACGGACACTTTTGAGCAATCTGATTGGCTGAGAGTTTTGATTAGCAGGGGCTACTTCGCAGACGCGAAAAGCAACCATAACTACTCAACCTTTAAATTTACAGATCAGTTCAAATTCGCCTCAAATTTTGTAATACATGATGAACTTGGTATTATCTATTCACTTGCCAAGTTTCATTGGTATTGGGCATCAGGAAGAGCGAAAACAGCCCTAACCAATCTGCCCTCCACTGACAGACCCTATACCATTTATTTTCAGAATATTAGTGTCTGGGTACCCATTCCACCCCCCTAAACAGACCAACTGTACACTCAAATTTTGAGTAAAATTGGTATGCAGACTTGCATTAGACCCATTCTAGTACATATATGCAACAAAAATATCTCTACAGCTATAGCAGAAGTATCATTTTCGAGACGGAGTGTATACTTCCCTTTCCCATGTCTATTTACCAATGCAGGCAAAGGATTAATTCGTGTACAATAAGCAATACCTAACTATAGTTTAGCAAGAAAACTTACCGGGTCGGACTTTCCACCCAGCCCATCAAACAGCATCACAGCGAGTTGATACCGTGCTTCAACAGATGTTTGCTGACATTTTTCAAATACATCCCGAGCACGCTCATAGTCCCCATTCTCATAGAAAGATAATCCGAGTCGAAACTTTTCTTGAGGAGTTCCATTCTCCATAGTATTGCCCAGTATGATGTCCATGTCTTCTTCCTTTGTAAAGTTATCATCATCCGATTTTAATGAGCTTAATGGTTCACAAGATGAATGAGGAGAGGTAATCTGACGAGGTAAGTAGACTGGGCAAGAGGAAGCTCGTACTTCTGATGACATGGTGCGTTCGTGGAAATTCAATACTTATCTATAGGTGCTGAGTCACATCTTACGAAAAACAGAAAACTTCAAAAGCAACAGAAAAAAATACAGAAATCAGTGCACTTTGGCAAGTTTGATCATACTATAAGTTGTCGTAAACAGATTTTAAAATAGTCCCAGAAGACCCTTAAAGTAAGAATTACAATTTTCGAACAAGAAATAATGTAGCGTTAGGCTAGTACCAAACAACTGACACTTCCCGCTGGAGCTACATACAAAAAAAAATTCACCTCTGTAGCCCCACAAGGCAACAAAACATGATAAGAAGCATATTTGAATGTCGGTGTATTGCACCTAATGGTCAATAAAAAATATGCCAGGGCAGCAAAAGATGACAGCTCAAACCCATTTTACTCTTTTGCTAGGTCTGTAAGCACAGACAAAACATGCCATCCAGCATCTTAAAAACACCAACATAATAAATTATGCTATAGACGTTATGTAGCAACAGCTTGAACACATGTCAATATTCTAAAGTTTATGCATCATTTTTATGCTCCAGAACTTCATCTGATTTAACCCTATTTAGGGAGGGGAGGTCTGGCGAACCCCCCTTTATGGGGAAGGTATATTCACCTCCCCCACCTATATCCCGATAGGACGCCCAAATGACATTAAGTCTTCCAGGGGCAATCTTTCCAGAAAACATCCACTGAACTCAGTCTTCACTCAGTTTGCTTCAAATTGACAAGGAAGGAGGCCAGCCATCAGCGTGCTGTGCTAGCCTGCTCAAAAAGCCTATTGAAATACAATGGAGCAGTGCCAGACTACTCCGAGAAAATTTTCATCACTTTTGAACCACTAATCCAAACAACCTCAAATTTGGACACAATATGCATGAGGAATAAATGTTAAAAGCTACGAAGAATTAGACACATGTACAGTAGTTCCAGAGGTATCGAAAAATATACCTCCCCCCACACCTTCACACCCTGCCACCCCTAAATACGGTTAATGTATTTTTCAGCGACGATACAATAAGAGATTAGGTATTGTACATTTACCTCAATTGTACAACGTAACGGTTGTCCTGGACCTTGAGGAACCAAAAAACTTTAAATCTACGTATCGGGCAACCATAATTTGCACCCCTATTCCTGCACCCTTAGCTGCCATTAGACTTCAAAACTTCTTTCAGTAACAGACAAATCGGAAGGCAGCACTGCTTATTCACAGAAACTTCTTTCAGTAACAGACAAATCGGAAAGCAGCACTGCTTATTCACAGAAACTTCTTTCAGTGACAGACAAATCGGAAGGCAGCACTGCTTATTCACACAAACTTCTTTCAGTAACAGACTAATCGAAAGGCAGCACTGTTTATTCAAACAAACTAATGATGTCAATAACACCCAATGATATAACAAATAGATTTTTCTATAGCCCTGCAAAACAGCACCAATATTTTCCCTCAGGCACCACCAAACTTGATACTAGGTTGCCCGAATGCTACATTGCACTACTGCATAACCTAAAAAATATAAGAAAAAACATAATAAGATAAATATTAATAAAAACAATCCTAGGGAATAGTGGTGTTTGACTATGGGGTGTGAAATGGCTCAATAATACTAAGTTCACCAATATAATCGTAAGTTCACAGCTATAATACTAAGTTCACCAATAATAGTAAGTTCATGAATATAATTACAAAGTTCACAAATATAATACCAACGTTCATCAATATGAAAGTACCATTCATAGCTATAATACTAAACTTCACCAATATGATTCTTAAGTTCGCCAATATAAAGCTAAGTTCGCCAATATAATACTCACCAATGTAATACTAAGTTCATGAATATCTGGATTTGTGTTGGGGGCTGGAGAATATGGTGGGGATAAATTTTTGTATGCGAGGATTGCTTTAGACCATTTTAATCACAGACTTTGAAAGTAGAACTAGTAAGTCAAGGGGATAGATAGCACATTTCACATGAACTAGACTAGCTTAGTTGCTTTTCTCTAAAACCCAGAAAAAATATGTCATCGTTTGTATTCTGTAACTGCTGCTAAATGAGACTTTTCACCACAGAAGAGGAGAGAGAAAAAGCGACTAGTAGGTATTGGCTACTACATTTTGAGCAGGAACTACCTGCCGCCTATGTGCAAGATTGTTTGCGATATAGCTTGAGAGGGGGTGTGACAAGATGAATTTTTAATTAGATGCACTCAAAGTTCTCTTGCAGACGAGACAGTAAACAGCTCTCGCTGATACCCCCGTAATTACGAGTCTAGATTCAATTCTTGTGTATCGAGCCACTCAAATTCTATTGTTTTCTCACCAGGCAGAATTCTGCCCGGCATAGCGGGAGCACTTAATTGGCATATCGGCTGTCTCATCCAATACCTACTAGTCCATTTCTCTTCCGGGGTATTGATTGACTTTCGCATTTTCTGCTTATCACACTCTGGCTCTCAAACATAGATCTGATGAAATGAACTGTATGCTAGTTTACAAATGAACCAATACTTGTTCGTATTGAAATTCTTAGGCTCATGTTGGTGTGATGACCTTCATTCTGACAAATCGTATGGCACTTCGATCTAAACATAGTCACAAGAAGCGAAGAACATAATTCTAGTGACTATGATCTAAATTACGCCCTGTTATTAAATATTCTGGCTATCAGTTGCTTATGTCGATGCTTTTTGTTTTTATTACTCTTTTACACACTTTAAGTCTAATTGCCATGCTGGCAAGCTCAGGCTTGCAGCATGACTTATAGACTATCCAGGGCTTTAGAAAACTGTTTGTAGTTTTTTTGGCAGTAGAGAGTCATAGAAAATGTAAATTTCAATCAAATCAACAATGATTGGTGAAATTGGTCTTATTGAAAACTACTAACCTGATTAGTTGTTGCATAGCTATGTTGAATGTTCACCATACACCGCACATGGTTTCAATCACGGAAATATCTATCGTTCCGGTCACACTACACTACCAAACTGGAATAACTCAGAATGTTTACTACCCATAACAAAAGTGAAAAGTTATTCTGAGTTATTCTAGTGCGGTCGACAAATCTGGAGATCGAATATCGATAAGAATTTCTAACTAACTTCAAAGATGCCAAAAAGCTGCTCTGAGGCATCACTTAAGCCCGAATAACTCAGAATTACCTGCTTCTAGTCAGATTTGAATAAGATAAAGTTATTCTAGTTTGAACGTCTTTGAGGAATTTTATTCGTATTCTAGTGCGGTCGCAGCCTATGTGAAGTGGAGTTTGTTCTGTCATGTGACTACAAATTTATCGATGCATAGGACTTTTTCGGCCTACATTACAAATGCCAGCATGGCATTTAGTGCCAACTATTCCTAGTCTACACAAAGTGCATATTTCATTTGTTTCACCCGGTCTTATTTGACACCTGTTTCTACTTTGTGCAGGACGTGTATAGGAGAACTTCGAAAATGATTGCTTCAGCACAACTTTGAACTGTAGTTTCGTGTCGCGTCTGACACATGCAGGTATTGGGTAGGGGGGTGATAACTGCAGGGAAAGGGTTAACAATTATAAGGTGGGGTTCAGACCCCAGAGGGCACTATAATGCTGCTCTCCTCAGAATGCTAGGACACATGGTGTTGCCAGCAAGTTTGGCAATAAGAACTCCTCTGTACAATTTCTACGAGGAATAACTCTCTAAGAAGGAAAGTCCTTGGCCATGGTCATGACCACGGCATACATAAACGCTCAAGACTGGCGGAATCAAGCTAGTGGGCCAAATGAGCACACTATTTTATTGTGAATGCGCACAATATATGACAGCATCTACTTGCACAATGCAATGTGTTCCAAAATCAGAATGGCTACCCAAAAATTTTGACAGCGCGGATACTCGAGACGAACCAAATTGGTGACGTTGTGACCGAGAAAGCTAATATTCTACTTAGTATTATATTGGCGAACTTAGTTTTATATTGGGAAACTTAGTATTATATTGATGAACTTTAACATCATATTGGCAAACTTAAGAATTATATTGTGTGAAGTTTAGTATTATATTTATGAACATTATTTTTATATTAATGAACATTGGCATTATATTAGTGAACTGAATATTATATTCATGAACAAAATATTATTGGTGAACTTAGTATTATAAATTAGAGATCTTAGTATTATTGATCCACTTCACACGCCATATTTGACCGCCTGCCTTGTTACAACTATTGGCTCAAACACGCATTAATGCTGCATAGATGGCATTTTTCATTTTGCTGTGTCCCAAGCAAGTCACAGGACTCCAAGTCAAACTAAGGGGTCTCACATAAAATAATAATACAGTTAAAAGCTTGCAGAAATTATTTAGGGAAAATTATCAAAGCTCTTGTCAGCCGAATTCAAAATTTCTACTATACAGAAAAGGTTGTGCATTGTGATCTTCACCCTGTTCTTAGTCTATTTCACATCTCCGGTGAACACAGCTAATGTTACCAAGTTTCATCGCCATGTTTTGCAGCACAATAAACACACCAGGATTTCTACATGTAGCTAATGACTTCTAGACATGATGTGCAATTAGCAAAAGCTTCAGTCTCCAAATTCATGGCTAAACCATCGGCCCAGTCATGAAGACTCAACAAGGTGACATGCAACACATCACAGTGAAAGTATGAAGTGACTTCCCAGCATGACAACTGATCAAAAAATTTGTGTTGAACAGATGTGTACACAGATTTTTGCAAATTAGCCAACTCAAAGCCAAGCGACAGGCAAGACTGTTCTCAGTCATATTGATGAAACAGCACACCATCTGGCAACTTACTAAAAAATAGGAATGTAAGAACACAAGAATAGTCAGTCAGCCAGCAGCTCATAAGAAAAATATAGCACACGCACTCAGTACCAGTACCGGACAGGTGCGCAGTTGAGTGGACTCGTGCTCACTCTCATGAATTTCAAAAAGCACCGCTTACAGAAGTTTAGGCTTCAGAGAATCTTTCCAACTTTCTGAACACTTAACAACTGCAAGGCTGCAAGCACTTCATGAAAAAAGCTCTGTGACCATCCTCGTACTATGATCAGCGTCAAAGAAACATAGCAGCATTTTACATCATGTGCTTGTCATTACTAACAAAGATCGTGGAATAGTAAAGCATGAGTTGCGAGTTGCGAGTTGACTTAGCACGACTCTGAATTCACGAGTTGCAAGTTAACCCTATCCCGGGGGGGGTGTGTGTGGCTTTTTTGACAGCTTGGGTCATTCACTCTAGATAACTTTTTAAGGAAAGCCCCTATGAAGCTGAAATTCACAGTTGGTTCCTAAAATTTACTAAGGTTCATTTTGGTGCAAAAACAATTTTGATCACTACCTGTCATCATGACCTGTGACGTCATTCTTCATTGTCTTGGTCAAAATTGGGACGACTTGATGACTCATTCTTTCACTTTCTTTTTACCTAAAATACACTTAACAAGTTAGAATTAAAACTGTTGTCTGTTATAA
>JAOBRC010651785.1:0-10680 GCA_027575255.1 Scolionema suvaense
AACAGAGGTCAGACAATTCTTCCGTTCACTTTTTATACCATGCAAAATCCCATGGGCAAGTTCGCATTCCCGCATGCTTACGAACGTGCCTGTCATTACCGAATCGTAAAGAAGGCCGCTTCTGATTAACCCTGCGGGACCATCAGAAACTTCATATCACTCCAGTGCATAAGAAAAATGAAACTGTCTATGTTGAAGTCGTTTTGAGTGCATTCTTCGTGATCAGATCGTAAATGGGTAAATCTCATCATCTCCATAGGGCTTTCGAAAAGGCTATAATCCCCAACTCATTCTTACAGTTCTCCTTGAAAGATGTCACGAGGATCTCGCTAGAAAATGATTTGTTGGTGAGTAATGGATCTTTCAAAAGCATTTGACAGCAGCTACTGGTTGCTGCACTCTATGCATACGGTTTGGATTTAAACAGTTGCTCATTAGTTCATGACTATTTATCGAATCGATGGCAACAGATAAAAATTATTGTGAGCTGTAGTACTTAGTCTGAACTATTTGTTGGAGTTCCTCAAGGGTCTATACCTGGTCCTTTGTTGTTCAATATTTACATTAAGGCTTTATTTTCTTTATCTCAGAATCCTCAATCTGTATATGTATTTATATTGTTAAGATCAATAGAGCTCTTGAACATGATAGTTTGGCACGTTTCCTGAAAATTTGAGGTTGATACTATCAATATCCTTGGTTAGACACATTGGACAATATTTGTCTTCGATTTAGGGGGGGGGGGGGGGGGGGGGGGGGGGGCTGATTCTTAGTAGGGCCTATTCAAAGAAGGGGAGCTTAGCGGAGTCTGTAGGATAATGTTTGAAGAGGACAGTGGTCAAAAGTAAAATTTTAGCAGATGATAGAGAATAGCAAAAACGTCAGTTAGTTCTGCTAAATGCTTACTTAGTAATGCTTGCTTAGTTCTGCAGATATTCAATCCCAAAGACTACCATTTTGACTACCAGCAGCTACCATTTTGAGTTTTGATGATGTCACCGAAGCACGTTGCTAGACATTGCCGTTTCCTTACTTACCCGAACCCTAAACATATTTCTTCAAATGGATCTTTAACATATCATCATGCTCTGTGATAAAATGAAAGAGTGAGTCCTTCCTAACAATTGCATTTTGAGTATTTCGGCGATAAAGTTTAGATAACTTGCGCTCTGCCGCAATGACACCATGTATAATTTCGCAAGATGGTAGCTGCTGGAACTTTCTTCATGAAATAGAAACTGTGTGACATGCTGTTTTTGAGCTCTGTCATCTACAGAACTTTTATTTTAGACAAAAAAAAAAAAGAAAAAATGTGCAGCAACCGACAGGGTAACAGTAGCTATTTCGTATTCAAGCGGAAACTGCCTATTTCATACTTTTGGTATCAAATACGATTTGCCTGACTTCCTGAGAGGCATATCGCCGTCTACCGTTTCTTTAAATACTTGCTAAGATTCCATAATGTTCTTGATGCATAAATATGACAGAGTGGAGACATCATAGTTTCTCCCAATTCAGCTACAGATTCGAATTCACTCGCTTTTTTGATCAAATTTTTATGAGTAGCTCGAGAGCGCAACAGTAGAGTATACTGAAGTGAAACTGTTTAAATGGCGTCAATACGATCTCACTTTTCGACTCAAATGTTTACTTCCAACTTGTCATTGTTGAATCGACATTTAATTTATCCATCTCAATAGACTCTAATCAAGTCACTCGTCAAAGTTTAGATTTTGAAAGTTTACCTTGCAGATAGAAAGCTGGCTTGCACGGATAATAGTTGATTAGCTACAGACAAGATTTGCTAAGACAGTGTCATTTCCTCTTTTTCCTTTTCTCGACCAACATGGTAAGTGCAAAACGTTTGCATTTCGCATGCTAGAATTGGGTTTTCCAGGTTTTGAATAAAAGGTATATGGCGCCAAACGTTTCAGTTGCTGATCAGGATATACCAAAACCTTGCCATTAGAAAAAGCAAACACTTACGTTTGTGTATGTGAATTTTCACCTACAGCGCTTCCCAACCCTATTGCTGTTAAATTAACATGCGGTGAGGTTGAGAAATCCAAGATTCTTGTTATCGGACAGATGCACTAAGACGTTGCTGAAACTGCATCAAAAACAGAAGAAACAGACAAGCGTAGACGCCATCTGTCGAAAATTTCATAAGCATGATCGCTGTACTAACATGCTTATAACAGATGTAAAACGTGCCTGTAACATTTTAGAAAATATATGGCATGAAATTGCTTTCCTGGTCCACATCAGTTGTTAAAGTGTTTGAAGCCATTTTGGTGTTAACCCTGTCCACGCCGGGGAGGGGAGGGGGTGGAATAATGCCCCCCCCCCCAACTAAACATTTTTAAATATCTTTTTAACGACTGTAGCGAGAGTCATGAAACTTCGTGACTTTTCCTAGAATTTATTCAGGAGTATATTTCTGCAAAACAAATTTTGGGGGGTGCCACTCCCTGAGCGTGATGTGTGGTACACTGTCATTGTGCGGTAGACTAAATTTGGCGTGTCAAAGGAGGAAAGCAGCTGAAAATAATGCTAAAAACAAATCTCTGGAAGAGCATACCATTAAATTGATGAAATTGATGATAGAAAACTCTATTATTTTGAATTGGAATGTATTTTTATCGTAATTTTCGCAAATCGACATTTTTGGCATTTCTCGAGCATGCTACGTCATTTTGATGACGTCAACAAAAATTGAGTGACGTCATCGATGAAATAATTATGCCAAATTATTCATATAATGACCTAATTTATACCTGCCAAGTTATATTATATTAGTCATTCCGAAGTTATGGAGGGTCCCTCCGGGACCACCACCGCCAAAATGACCCCGATGTGGATAGGGTTAATAGTTCTGAAAATAATTTCCAACCTTTTTTGCTTCAGGCCCTTACGTCACATGTGCCAATACTATCAATATACAATGCTATTTTCTTTTTGACGTCAAAAAATTGACGTCTGGTCTTTATTCGTATTACGTTTCAAGATAAATAGACATGGCAAATGAGTGTTAGCTAGCGTGTTTTCCACACTAAAACAACTTTACTGCCCACGCTAAAAGGGTCTTCAGAGTCTACAATCCTGGACAAAGTATTTGGCACAAAAGGCTTTTTTCAGCCAAAAATCAAAAATGCACTTTTTATCACTTTTGCTTGTAAAAGCACTTGCAAGCGCTTCAAGAATTTTTTTGCAGGTGTTTAGCAACCTCTGTCTACAGTCTCAGTGCAGTTTCTAGCAATTTGTGCTAGTAGACCGAATTCCACGCCCTTTGTTCTCTAAGTTGCCTGAAAAAATTAAAAACCTAAGCCACGTCCTAAAACGAGCCTTACCGCACCCTGCACATACCCTAGAAATGCAAAACCATGATTTTTCAAAAGTCAGAATTAGTACGTCTCTCAAACAAAACCCACCCTCCCGGCCTGCTTTGCGGCTCGGTACTTGTCGACCTGTTTTCATTTACTCGCGGTACGGGACATGGCAAAAACGCGCATGCGTGCCCAAATATTTTGAGCAGGATTGTATATCGACTAGGCTCGATATTCATGTCAACTGGTTTCTCAGAAAGCTGCTCACAACTACTGATATTACGCAAAATATAATTTTACACTAGCGCATGGTCCTCTGGCACGTCTAGAAAGCAGCCAGTATTCACTACAATATAAAAGAAAACAGATGATTTCCGTTGTTCTTCTCTCTTCTGTGCACGACACCAATGTAGTCTATGCATACCCTTCATTCTTTCCTTTCGCGTGTATGTAGTATCAGATAGTAGGGCTGTGTTCACTGGCTTGTGCTAGAAGCAGCGAGAAGAGCAAACTAAGAGAAATCTTACAATGTATCATTGCATGAATATGCACGAAAGCTTCAGGAAGGCAGACTTATCGACTTGTCGCCTGTGTCATGTCCTAGCAAACAAATGCATTAGAGAGAAAAAATCTCGCTTTATGATGTCACGTTACATTGAATATTGGTGTGCTGACGTTTTTTTATCAGCCATATTAAACCTAGTTGCTGTTGGGTATTCATACACCCTAGTTGTTCCTATTTTTTAACAAGGGGTAAGAGCTATATACAGATGAATTGCAGGTGTAAGTAGAGAAAGTTGAATGACACTCCGATTATACAAAATTTCGAAGTTCTTAGAAATTCATGCAGATTTTAATTGATCGTTTTGCATGCAAAAAATATCTTTACAATCCTTACCTTCCTAATTTTTTCCATTATGTACCGAATTTGCTGAATTGTTTCTACAATTGCCTTCCTCAAAACTCCGATATCTTATGTACCGTTAACCTCATCAAGCTGCAATCTGCTGAAAATATGCTCAATTAAACAATATGAAAGTTGTTTAATTTCAGTGTATTTATTGAACAGCCGTTCTGGAGACAGCATCTTTTAAGACAACTTCGTTGAACTTGAACCAAGACGAACGATTGTATCCTTTACTAATCATTAGTGGAGGAAGCAACTGCATTTCATTTCATTCCTTACCATATCGACGATGTTGATCGATTTCAGATTCACAGCCAGTTTTCCTCAGACCTCTGTCTTGAACCAGTTGTCATCACGCAGTGCATTGTGCGATGGACAGGAGATACACAAAAATTAATTCGAGTAAGAAAACTTCCGTTCGAATTTTTTTACTGCCCAAAAATAATACGATACGGCTGGTTCTATGCTATCCTAGGAATTATTCGACTGGTTCTATGCTATCCTAAAGACAATACGACTGGCTCTATGCTATCCTAAGAACTATATGACTGGTTCTATGCTATCCTAAGCACGATACGACTGGTTCTATGCTATCCTAAGAACGATACGACTGGTTCTATGCTATCCTAGGAACGATACGACTGGTTCTACGCTATCCTAAGAACGATACGACTTACGCTATCCTAAGAACGATACGACTGGCTCTATGCTATCCTAAGAACTATATGACTGGTTCTATGCTATCCCAAGAACATTTTAAGAATTTATCATTCCACAAGTAATGCACACACTGGTACATCCCTTAGAAAGTCAAGCTTCAAACGCAGAGAAATAATTGACCTAAAGAATATGCTCCTGGCAAGCTATTTGCTTCTTTAGTATAGTTGCATCAAGACAGACCTGTTCCAGCTCTGAACACTATTTACGTTTGGGTGCCCCCCCCCCCCACCTCCTGGCAAATGATATTTCCTAAACCAAAAGGCTGAGACCTGAAACTTTGGCGACTTATAACATAACTTTATATGCTAATTAAGGACCATTTTGAAATTTATCTTATCAGCTTTTTTGGGACATTTTTGCAGGTGCATGGACCAATTTTTACCAATTTTTTTACTTTAAGTACCTAAAAGGCTGTGAATGTGGCAAAGAATACTGAGTAGCCTATACTGATAAAAGGAATCATTGTTCAGAGTCATTTAGAAAACAAATTTGAAAAAAAGCCTTCGTTGTTCAGATTTTATGGTTCGGTCAAAATTCTGACTTTTTCCGAAAATTCGCTTACATTGTCGAAAATTTGTGCTAACGTCAGACAACCTTAGACTTTTTAGCAGACTCTTTGGTCATTTTCTATGACTATACATGTTGCTGTACCCCTGTGCCATGTTTCACCCTTTCGTCATACTTTTTTAAACATTAGGGTAAATAGGTGCTGAAAGAGGCCCCGTGTATATAGGTTAGAATCGGCAAATTTTTAAAACATGTGGGAGACTATCTCTTTAACCCTACTCTACAAGTGGAAGGGGGATAAGAATTACCTACTCAGGGAAAATTTTGTTGGCCGTTTTTACCATGTCGACCAAATTTACTGGAGCATGTATTGCCAAATTCCGTAAATATAACTTTGTCATTCAGGGATTATTAAGCATTTGTCACAGGATTGGAGGAAGTCGTGAATTCTCCCATGGGAAATTACGATGGGGAGGGAAAACGTATATGCTTCAGAACAGACAGAGATGCTATTGTGGGAAAGCACATCTCAGTTTGAAGTGAGTTTGGCCAAAAAACGTACATACGTATTCCGTCGTCTAAGGCTTGCCAGATTAATCATTTTTTTACCCTGGAAGTTTTAATAAAATAGAGTAGATGAACGACATAATACTAAAAAGAAACATGTTTACAATACGATCTTTGTTGTGTGCATATGTTAACTGAACCTTCATTTTATTCATTGTTATAGGCATTTACAGAGAAAGAACTGGCGGGTGAGTACGTAGTTTATTTAACTAGCTTAAATCTTCAAATAAACACCCTTAAAGTGAGAAAGTATGTACAGTGGGCTTAAAAGTCGGCCAGTGATGAGTGAAGAGAAACAAACATTAGAATCTCGTCTTTTACTTATATTCCTGCTGAAACAAAATACAGGAGATATTCGCTGTAGTTGCCTTCTTGAATAATTTTATTTGAAGGGATAATTAAACAGATGATTTAAAATTTAGGAATCAATCACAAATCATGACCCACAACCAAAATAGTTTTCAAATAAAACAAAATAAAGTGAGAAAAAATTTAGAGCAGATAGATTTCTTCACATTCTGGCTGGAAAGTATTCTATCCTTTTATTTTTCGAAACATTGTAGGACAACGGGTCAAAATATTCATACTTGTATTTTGAAACAATTAAGACATGTACACACAAGTCACATTATTATACAATGGATAAGTCTAAATTTTTTCAGAATAGCTACAAGTACGAGATTACCAAAGGCATTCTTTGTTGAAATCTATAATCTTCTGAAGAGTCAATATGCATGGAATGTGTTATTCTGTGCATTACTTTGCTCCTTTCAGAAATGAAGAAAGTATTCGATGAAGTTGACAAAGATGGATCAGGAGCGATCGACAAGAAAGAAATGAAGAAAATGCTGAAGAAACTCAACGCTTATCCTGGCGATAAAGAATTTGAAGTCCTATTCAAAGAAATTGATGCCGATGGTAAAATTTGTGTCTTTTGTAATTCTTTCAAGGCCGTTTCCTAACAAAATATCATCTTTGTACTAATTTCCCGCTTAAATGTACTCTACTCGTAGATTTAGTTGATCTATTTCGCTGTGCAAATATCGCTGGACAGTACCTATAAAATCCTCGATTTGATGCGGCGATTAATCAAGGGCGGGACTTATTCAATAAGAAAAGGTTTCTGACAAATGATTTTATTTCTCTTCAAAAAAATTTAACAAACTCTACAAAATATAGTTATTTTCAAATACATAAAAGATCTGTCGACAAGTATAGGTCTTGAATGAAATATAACGTGTTAGTTATCTTCGTTCCTTTCAACCTGGAATATCTCGATTAAGAGCCGCATTTCACAAATTAAGATGCGGTGTTTAATCAAGGATGGCACTAATTCAAAAAAAAGTCTGAGAGCCGCAGCACTCGCTTGATGGAGGGCGGTGCTTAATCAGGGATCCACTGTACTTCTATGTTGATTTTTACTTGTGGAGTCTGCAAAACATTACATCAGGGTTTTAAGTCCTGTCAACCTTACTAACATATTGTCCAGAGCGACGAATAATTTTGTGTAAGATGATGTTATTTTTTTATCATTATTTCCAGGTTCGGGAACGGTTGAGTTTGATGAAATGGTGGAAGCAGTGAGAAAAATGTTTAGTGCACCATCAGAAGACAAATTGAGGAAAAAGTTCTCACAATTAGACAAAGATGGAGACGGAGTAATAAGTTTTGATGTAAGTGAATCTTCGTATAGTTCTTTATGTAGTCAACGCATACGAAATTTATCAAATATCGAAGTAAATCTTCTGGCAATACTTCAGCAAGTCTTGCGGAGCACAACTCAAAAATTTACGTCTAATTTTTGAAGACGCAAAAGAGTCAAGGTATGAACTCTAATTTTCAAAGACAAAATGACAGCACTCCTCTGCAAAAGGAGTGTCCACTGATGAATAAGAACATCTGTGCGCATATAACTGGCCATCGACGAAAATAAGTCTTTTGCGAAGACAATTTGCCCAGGTAGTGGTGCAACACGTGTCTTTTTTTATAAGAACCTGTTTATAAGGAACAGAGTAGATCAGCGTCCAAAAATTTCTGACAATTTTACTAGTGAACCCAAAAAATAGCTATATTTACTGATAGATGTTACTGAAGTTTTTAATGTAGACAATTTTCTCCAGGTTGTGGTGCTAATGCCTTCCCAGGATTATAGAATTCTAAAATACAAACATAATTTTGAAGGCCAAGTGCTCGCTCAATGTTTTCTTTCTAATTATTTTCGTGCATTTTGCGTGTTCAGGAAATCAAGAACGGATTTCTGGAGATGGGCATGATTATGTCGGACAAACAGATTCATGATATGATATCTGTTGCTGATGAGGATGGAGACGGACAAATCACTTTCGAAGGTACGAGCAACGCTTTCTCATTCTACAGTTGGCCTGTTGTTGATCGTGTTCGGTTTTCTATCCATTGTTCGATTCAGATGCTCATCAAAAAACTCCTGCATTTGTACGTGCGATGATTCTGCTATTCCCTCCTCCATTATGAATCACAAATTATAGATATATTAGTAAAGTACACACTTTTTTATCAGAATCAATTTTATGCGCATCACAGTCCGAGATTTGCTAAATTTTGAAGCATCGTCAAAGCATCAGCCCGGCCGCAGGTTCACCTGGTGTCTTCAATATTTCCTAACCAACAGCTGAGTTATTCCCTGCCTTCATTGATGGCTCCAATGCAGTACGCTTTGTTTTTTTTCTATACGAACGTACCTTTTTGAACGCTTCATTGTTCGTAACTTAGGTCAGAATTAAACCTACAAATGTTCTTAGCTAGTTCTGAGGTAGATTGTACGGAAAATCTCTGTTGTTGCCAAGTATCATGGTTTTGGTAATCAATCGACAGAAAATTAGTCTGAATCGGCAAAACATAATACTTGATCGCTAAACAGTGAGTCTCGCTGTGGAATCTATAGATCAGAGCCTTAGTGTTCGACCATGTTCTCAACGCATTCTTATAAACTTTGTTATTATAAAAAGAATGTGTAAGTAACATGCTCAATATCCAGTGTCCCAGATTGTGATGATTTCGAAAAGTCTAACATGAGCATCACTGAACCAGAAATTGAAAGTTTTGCTAAGTATGGCGTGCGTGACATGAATTTTACTGATGGTTATAAAAAAGAAAGCTTGTAGCTGAATGCCTGGGCACAAGTGGTAAACTAAGGAAGTTAGATTCCTTGGGTAAATACAACCTTTGCCTCCAGAAATATGGTAAATAATATCAAAGACCATGTTTTTCCCGACTGATTTGCGACTCAGTTATTTCAGGCATGGAATTAATTCTCACACATTCAGACCTCAACCAATTACAACAATATTTTTAAAGCCATGATAACAGTGTTTGCAACGAGTAGGGAGAAAGCCTAAACTTCGTCGAATACCCTATCTAACCCTATTTTGGTTGGGCTTTTGAGATACGTTAAAAGGTTGAGAGGGCGGGGTGAAATCCCCCCCTGGTTAAAATCTAAAATACTGAAGCAAAAAACATACAACTTGGCAGAAATGTAGATAAAAACATATAAACTTTTGGAAAATCACAATACGACACCTGCCATTGTCTAAAGTTTGATGGTGCAGCAGTTTTGTCAATATTGTTGGAGAAAATTCACATTTTCGGGTAATACCAATAATGCGAAATTTTTCAAGTCCATGACAAAACTACCGGTTCTTTTGATTGACTTTAGCATGCTACTGTATTTCTCTACCAGATTAGCCCAAAATCTCCAGCATTTAAAGCTAATTAAATTTTTAAAAAGTTTCCAGACCGAAAAACACCCACAATTGGCTCCAACGAGCTCCGATAAAATTCTCATATCTCCGAAACTGCAAAACTGATGGCACTCAAATTTAGCGTGAGAGATCGTAATGAAGTAACACGCGGTCAAAATAAATTGAAGCTTGCTGCTGTAAGCTGTTCAGAAGCTCTTTTTGAAATTTTACATTCGGGTGTAAATTTACCCCCCCCCCCCAACCAGAATAGGGTGAAGATACAATTCATCAAAACATGTCGAAAAGTGGCTTTTTTCACAATTATTCAGGTTTCAGGTGGGGATTTCAACTGTCTTTACATCAATATCACACACAGTCTACATTGCATCTGTTAGGTTTGTTTTAGGTAATAAACCACATGTTAAGCTATGTGTGAACCTTTTAGGTCTGAATTTTTGCCCCTTTTCGACATATTCGTTAAAAGCTTTTGGATAAACTCACGAAACCTTCACTAATTCAAAGGCCTGCCATGGAAACAAGAAAAAAGATGTCTTTGTTCAGTAAAAAAATAGTTCTTTTTGGTTAAAGGCTGAACTGTTGCATTGTTGTGAAATCAAAATTTTGAAGTATTTGCACCCTAATTTATGTCGAACCATACGAAATGCACGATAAAATGCTCTTGTTTACTTTTAGAGTTCAAAGCGATCGCAAACCGGAAGCGTTAAAAAGGAGAGTGGAAGAGGAAGTGTTGTTGGTATGGTATGAAGAATAAGTTTTGATAAAAACAATCAGATTCGACTTAATATTGTATCCAATGTGTAGCTTACCACCATGTACTTGTATATAGAAAGAAAAAAAACATTGAAGTTGCAGTGAAAACTGGAAGTACTAATTTCTGCCTCCACTCTATCCATACAATGCTGAACTTATAAGTAAG
>JAOBRC010651896.1:0-10679 GCA_027575255.1 Scolionema suvaense
AGTCATTTTATCATCGTCCACAACAAGATGATGCTTGCCAGCGCTTTCGTGGTGATACCAGATCTCTCCGACGTCGTCGAAATGGGCCAGACACTACCTGCTACAGATGTTCAAGAAGACGAAATTCGATCTGCCGTCGGCGACGTCGTACTTGGTGGTGGGGAAAGAAATAGGCTGGAGGAAAAGATTTCTCCTTTTTGATATCTGTTTGCACTGAGCTTCCAGCCATTTTCTACCTGATAGAAACTATATATGTGATAGTGATAATAATTGTTTGAGTTAATACTTTGTTTGAACTGTCAAATTATCTCCTACAGTTGTGGAAAAAGTATTAGGCAGAAAAGTCGTTTTTGATCCCACAAAAAAGGAATATTTAAGTGATAAGCTCTTTGCATTGAAATCACAGGCGTTGAACTACTTCTGTCGCCATGAGGTTTGTGAAAATTTGCACTAGCTTGCTGAATCATGCGTCCTACAATCTCAGACTTTATATTGGCACTTAGATGAAAATCAAGCAAAACATTCCTCCCTCTCCCGGAAACAATGATTAAAGACGTCTTTCTGGCTTTCTGACCGTGTGCAACATATACTGCCCTGAAAGCAGCATTATTAAGAGGGAAAGGTATTCAGTTTAATGTCAATGCACATATCTTCTGGTAATACGGCTAAATATTTTGTCCATGATTGTAGGTTTACTACACTCCCTGAAAATTAAGGGCACTCAAGTTATGTACTTTCTAACCAAACACTGCCACACCACGCAGATGTTATGTGAGATATTGTAGTCACGTGGTATATCTTTGTCATGTGTATTGATAGACGCAGAATACTTGCAGCTGGTTGGGTCACGTGACGAGCCAAGCCCTTTATTTTTATGACGATTTATCGAGAAGATAGTTTAGTGGAGACTGAAGTAAAGCGACAGAGGTCGCATTGTAAGACCTATGACGTAGCTGTCTAAAGTATGCCTTATTTCTCCGTCAAGATTCGGATCACTCGCTTGTTCCCCCCGAAATCGCAAGATCCCGCAAACTCATGGGGACTGCCACAAAACAACTGGAGGTTGTACCGAGGTATACATTATCTTCTTGTTAGCATTTTTCGCTTGCATTTCCAGCATGGGCAAGATCCCAAATATTACCAAATTCTCGGGAGATGGTTCACAGAATTTGGAAGAATTTATTGCACTATTTGATGCCCAAGCTATTGCCAACGCTGTCTCGGCAGCACTGAAACCTCGTGTGTTATTGTGCTGTACTCATTCAACAGCTTTTACTTTCTTAGCAAATAAACTTACTGCAGAAACAGCACCGACTTACGATGATCTTGTCAATGCCTTAAGCGCCAAATTTTGTGGTGCCGATTACAAACGAATTCTCGAAAGCCGCCTTTGTACGTTACGTTTCAAAAAGGGAACAAATATAAACACCTAATGTAACCCCGCCCTGGTAGTTGGGGTAAGACGTGCTCTTTATTGATTTTTAGAAGAAATCTAGATCCTAATTTTTAAAGCCCTATAAAGAATAAAAGACAGATATTGATTCCCAGCCCTCTTAACTCCCTTGAGATCACCTCGCACACGCACTCAATAAAGAATCAGACCAACCTGACCAAATCGATGCCAATACACAAGAATTCCAAATTATTTGTAACTATTAACAAGAATAAGAGTCTCTCCAGAACATAATACAAATTTAAGAATATTTCTCTATAAGAATCTATATCTCTCTGACGGTTTCTCTCTCTGATCTCTGCTCCAACTTTTTTCTAACTCTCACCTAGATAGCCATGTGCTACTCGTTATAAAATCTCACACAATCGGTGAAGACGGGGGTATCAGAAACACTTCCCAACAACACCTTTGCCAACAATCTCCTCTGTACGATACGTGATCTTTACAACGTTACTGCACCTGAAGCGATTGAAACCATTGCCATAAACCACAGAATGAGCTTCCCCGCAATTTAAGACCTAACCCAGCTCCTCCTGCAAGGAACGGTGATATGGTAACGCATTCGACACGTGTGGCACGGATTATGCTATGCGAGGACTGTTAACCTTTAGAACATTCGCGTTAGGATTGAGGTAGAGGTTGCTTCTATATCGGTCCAGGGAGGGCGATTGTTATTTGTGCCTTTGGGCCCCCGGACACGTTATAGAGTTCGGACGGTTTGTGTACTCATGTATGGCTCACCAAACCCAGGCTGGATAGTTTACGCACTATCATACGTTGATGGACTGGAACGTTTTTGAACACGATTTTATTTCTTATATCGTTTATTGTTACAAGTTTTGTTGTCGCAGAGCTATAGAAACTAAAAAAAAAGGGGTGATCCTGATATTTTGTTATGTTATGATTAGACACGGACACTTTTGTCGGCATGGGAGGCATTGTTGTGTGAGATATTGTAGGCACGTGGTATATCTTTGTCACGTGCATTGATAGACGTAGAATACTTGTAGCTGATTGGTTAGGGTCACGTGACGAGCCAAGCCCCTTATTTTTATGATGATTTATCGAGAAGATAGTTTAGCGCAGACTGAAGTAAAGCGACAGAGGTCGTACTGTAAGAGCAATGAATTGAGTACAGTTGGGGAAAAGAAATTATGACGTAGCTGTCTAAAGTATGCGTTATTTCTCCGTCAAGATTCGGATTGCTCGCTTTTTCCCCCCGAAATCAAGACCCTGCAAACTCATGGGGACTGCCTCAAAACACAGACACTCTGATGATACCAAAGTATGATTTTCCAAAAAATGGTAAATCTCCCAAGCAGAACTATTCAGTTTCGCTGCTCTTTGTTTGCCGCTTATAGGAACTCTACAAGATACAGTCGATTGATGTGTAAAAACTGTGCAAAAGAAAAACACCAGCGTAAAGTAGGCCTACGAAGGCAGCCTATGGAGGCAGCTTTTTTCTTTTTTTCAGTGAAGGCTGCCATTAAGATACATTGTAGAAACACTTCTCTGTCTTCGTAGGCAGCCTCCCAATCAGCCTTCATTGAAGGCTGCTATGAAAGTACACGAAGAATACTGTAAGCTTCTTAAGAGCATAAAGCCAGTCGAGAAAAGGTGAAGGCTGATGCAGAAACACCCCGGAAAAATGATTATATCTAATTAGAAGTAAAAAACGTTTAAAATTCAAAGTAAGCTAAGAGAAGAGAGGCAACTATCTGCTGATTAAATGTAATCAACATCTGCCGAAGGTCAGACTTCGCCATGATGCAGTCCTTTACCTTTACCCACCGTAGGCTGATTGCCAAATAGAAGCTATACAAACCCCAACCTGATTTTCTAAAATAACTTGTTCCTAAGAAGTTTCAGTAACAATATGCAAATTTGAAAAGTCAATCTTCAGTCCGATAAGGGCCTGTTTACATGGCCTCAATTTCGGGAAATTTTGCATTTTTTCAATTTTTCACGCAACATAAGTCCAAAACTCGAATCAATATTCAAAGTCCCAAAATATGCGTTGACTGGCAAGAAAATTATGCTTCTATTGCGGAAAAATGGTTTTTGTGCAGTGTTTCATATGAAGTGGACAAGCTGTCACATATTTATCGAAAATCAACGTCAGACTTCAAGATGATGCAGTCCCTTACCTTTACCCACCGTAGGCTGATTGCCAAAACAAATCTATGCATACACCAACCTGATTTTCGATAAGAACGTGTTTCAAGGCACTTTCAGCCAGAATATGCAAAACTGAAAAATCGATCTTCAATCTGATAAGGGCCACGTTATATGGCCTTAATTTTGGGAAATTTTGCATTCTTTTCAGTATTTCACGCAACATAAGTCCATCACTCGAAACAAAATTCCAAATTCCAAGATACATCTTGTTTGTCAAGAAAATGATGCATCTGCTGCGGAAAAACGGTTTCTGTTCAATGTTTCTTCTAAAGTATACAAGGTGTCACATATTTAACAAACATCATGGTCAGATTTCCCAATGATGCGGTACTTTACTTTTATCCACCGTAGGCTGATTGTCAAACAAGAGCTATGCAAACTGCAACCTGATTTTCTAAAAGAACATGTATTAAGTAACTTTCAGCCAAAATACGCAGAAGAGAACATTTGATCTTCAGTCTGATAAGGGCCTGTTTATACGGCCACAATTTTGGGAAATTTCGCATTTTTTTCAGTTTTTCACGCATCATAAGTCCATAACTTTAAAAAATATTGAAAATCCGAAGATTCAGATTGTTTCCCAATAAAATGGTGCATCTGTTACAGAGAAATTGTTTTCGTGCAATGTTTCATATAAAGTACACAAAGTGTCACATAATTAACAAAAATTGAGGTCAGACATCAAGATGATGAAGTCCCTTACCTTTACCCACCGTAGGCTGATTGCCAAATAGAAGCTATGCAAACCCCAACCTGATTTTCTGAAATAACTTGTTCCAAGGAAGTTTCAGTAACAATATGCAGAACTGAAAAGTCGATCATCTTGAAGTCTGACTTTGATTTTCGATAAATAAGTGGCAGCTTGTCTGCTTTGTATAAAACTTTGCACAAAAACCATTTTTCTGCATCAGAAGCATCGTTTTATTGGAAAATAATCTCTATCGCCTGATTTTGAATATTTTTTCGAGTAATGGACTTATGTTGCGTGAAAAATTGAAAAAAATATAAAATTTCCAAAAATTGAGGCCATATAAACAGGCCTTTTTCAGATCGTGTTTTCACTTCTGCATATTATGGTTGAAAGTTCTTTGGAACAAGTTCTTTCAGAAAATCAGGTTGGTGTTAGCATGTAATTGATCTGACAATCAGCCTAGGGTGGGTAAAGCTAAAGGACCGCATCATGGCGAATTCTGACCATGATTATCGATAAATATCCTACCGCTTGTTTATTTTACATGAAACATTTCACGAAGACCTTTTTTCCGCAACAGAAGCATCATTTTATTGGGAAACAATCTGAATCTTTGGATTTTGAATATTGTCTCGAGTTATGGACTTATGTTGCGTAAAAAATTGAAAAAATGTAAAATTTCCCAAAATTGAGGCCATATAAACAGGCCCTTATCAGACTGAAGATGAAATTTTCTCTTCTGCGTATTTTTGCTGAATGTTCCTTAATACATGGTCTTTTAGAAAATCAGGTTGCAGTTTGTATAACTCTTGTTTGACAATCAGCCTACGGTGGGTAAAAGTAAAGTACCGCATCATTGGGAAATCTGACCATGATGTTTGTTAAATATGTGACACCTTGTGTACTTTAGAAGAAACATTGAACAGAAACCGTTTTTCCGCAACAGATGCATTATTTTCTTGACAAACAAGATGTATCTTAAAATTTGGAATTTTGTTTCGAGTGATAGACTTATGTTGCGTGAAATACTGAAAAGAATGCAAAATTTCCCAATATTAAGGCCATATAAACAGGCCCTTATCAGATTGAAGATCGATTTTTCAGTTTTGCATGTTCTGGCTGAAAGTGCCTTGGAACACGTTCTTGTCGAAAATCAGGTTGGTGTATGCATAGATTTGTTTTGAAAATCAGTCTACGGTGGGTAAAGGTAAGGGACTGCATCATCTTGAAGTCTGACCTTGATTTTTGTTAAATATGTGACACCTTGTGTACTTTGTATGAAGCATTGCACAAAAACTATTTCTCTGTAACAGATGCATCATTTTCTTGGCGAACAATATGTATCTTCGGATTTTGAATATTGTTTCGGGTCATGCATTTATAATTCGTGAAAAATTGAAAAAAGGCAAAATTTCCCAAAATTGAAGCCATATAAACAGGCCCTTATCAGACATAAGATCGATTTTTCTGTTCTGCGTATTTAGGCTGAAAGTTCCTTGATACAAGTTCTTTTGGAAAATCAGGTTGGGGTGTGCATAGCTTTATTTGCTAATCAGCTTACGGTGGGTAAAGGCAAAGGACTGCATCATTGCGAATTCTGACCTTCGGCAAATGTTGATTACATTTAATGAGCAGAGAATTGCCTCTCTTCTCTTAGCTTACTTTGAATTTTAAACGGTTTTTACTTCTAATTAGATATAATCATTTTTCCGGGGTGTTTCTTCATCAGCTTTCACCTTTTCTCGACTGGCTTTATGCTCTTAAGAAGCTTACAGTATTCTTCGTGTATTTTCATAGGAGCCTTCAGTGAAGGCTGATTGGGAGGCTGCCTACGAAGGCAGAGAAGTGTTTCTACAATGTATTTTAATGGCAGCCTTCACTGAAGGCTGCCTCCGTATGCAGCCTTCGTAGACGGCCTTCGCAGGCAGCCTTCGTAGGCCTACTTTAGGCTGGTCAAAAAACTGCAAGAAAGAAGACATTGTGTTCTACTGGGCCTACATTCTGGAACAAAGTCAAGCTTCATCTAGCAGCCGAAAATGCAAAGATTGTCTTTCAGAAGTTAATTTCCTAAGTGAAAACTTGAGTCATATCATGACAGCGCACTCAAGA
Source organism: Scolionema suvaense (assembly GCA_027575255.1). NCBI lineage: Eukaryota > Metazoa > Cnidaria > Hydrozoa > Limnomedusae > Olindiidae > Scolionema > Scolionema suvaense. The sequence continues at coordinate 6,432 of JAOBRC010651896.1, forward strand.
CATCAACATAGATATGTTGGTTTGTTCATTTTTTTGCTGTTTTGGCTATTTTCTTCATGATCGTGCTTATTTTGTTGCTTGTATCGTGCATTTTGTACCACGATCCTGGGTACGTCGTCGTTGCTCGAAATTCTTGATCTTTAAGTACTTTCCTTTCAAATTCTGATGCTTAATGAGGTGGTTCCTCGAATTGCTTAAGTCGATTGCTGTTGCTCTCTGCACACAAAACTACTGGGATATTGCTAAATCCCAACCCGTTGAGCAAGATTTATCGCAGACTAGCTCACAGTTGTGAGAAGTGCCCAATTAATATCCACCTGAACTATTAGGGCTCTGGTTAGCACAGTTGCTTATGCGGCTGACTTGTAACCTATGGGTTCCAGAGTCAAGCCTCTGTCCGAAATTCTGAATAAGGATTTCGTGAGTTCTCAGCAACTTTGCGTGGAGAGAAGAGAAGCAACCAACTTCAGCATTTTAGTGAAATTTTTGTATACTTTGAAGGAGAACAATGATAAAAGAAGACCGATTATAGACCTCAACAAAACATGACACACAGTTTTATTTCACGACAAAAGTCCCTGCAGTTCTGGAGATATTTAGTACCAAAGTCCAGTGGCAGCTATCTTGCCACTAATTACGCATGATGTAACTATGTCCCTCAAATTATCTACATTTCGTTTTCGTAAATTCTCAACATTGAATTACTGTAAAGCATTGCAATATGGAGCTATTCAATATGTTTATGACCCATAATAGAATACAGCATAATATTTTTTGTGTAATTAAGGAAATAGCAATGCTTGGCAACAGACTCCATTGACATCAAGAATAGTTGAGAAAATGAAGATGGTAGCTGTTAGACTTTGAGAGCGAATATCTTCAGAACTAAGCAAGCTTTTGTTGTGATGTTGATGGCAAATTCAATGTTTTCTTGAGCTCTATCATTTGTGTGTTCCGCGTTAAGCATCAAGGACTTAATATGTAATTTGCAGTGATACTTTCCCGCAAACTCAAACGATCGCATCAATACTGCTACGTGTACAGTGCAAAGAACATTGCATTTTGAGGAATTTGCAGTGATACTTCCCCGCAAACTCAAACGATCGCATCAATACTGCTACGTGTACAGTGCAAAGAACATTGCATTTTGAGGACCCAGATCAGTAGTTAATGTTTCCCATAATGTTTATAAGACTCTTTTTCTAACTCGAACTTTCTTTATCTCGTACAATCCTCTTGTTCCTTCGAGAGCTCGAGAAAGAGAGATTCCATCGTACTTTCCTTTTTTCCACGAGTCAGTTAGAATTCGATCTTGCTAATTAAATCGCTCTGGTGTAGTTCTCCTTTTCTGTTTCTTTTCTTATACTTTTATTTAGTTTCTGGAATTATGTGAAGTTTTGTTAAAACCATTATGTTGTAAATAGCTATGAGGTAGACTCTAGAAATGTAAACACGACACTTGGAAGACGAATTTCATTTTTTATTTCGTGCAAATCACCGCCCTTGTACACCTGTATATTTTGGCTATGGATGCAGTGAAAGCTTCAGCATGATAGAAAACTCCCTAGTGCAGCAGTAGTCCAGCATTAGCGATTTTAAACACACAAACATTGCACAAGACCCACCAATTGAGAGATCTTGGATGATAAAATTATAGGATGATAAAATCTTGAAGGATTAGCAACGAAAGGGTAACAGTGATTCAGGTATATGTGACGTAGAAGTGAAAAGAAATATATATATTTTATATTCTTCACTTTGCTGCTTTTTAAGGAGCAACACTTTTTATTCTGAGTTTTCCTCCGTAGAACGAAGTTTGCGTATTTCATTGCATTAATCACTCGCGTCTGATATCTTTGTTGAAGAAGAAACTACTTTATTCGGCGAAATTTTCGCGAGAGAAACTTTCTCGAGAGCAAAAATTAGCGAAATTTTTTGGATAATTTTTCGCGAGTCGGTGAATCACGAAGAAATTCGCAAGACAAACTTTCGCAAAAAGAAAGCATTTTGCGATTTCCCAAGGCCCAAAAGCTCACTCTCCAAAGAAAAGGAGCAATAGACAGAGTAAATTTTCGCGGAATCATGTTTAGGAAAAAATTTCGGGAGATATGCTTCCGCGAATTAGCCCCGATTCGCGAAATTTGCGAAAGCTTCTTCGAATAAAGTACTCATTTTGCAAGCTTAATTGGAACGACAAAGTCAAACCCAGCAGCGATAAAAGGAAAACACTGACATACTGATATGGCAGTAGTTCATGGCACAATGTGTAATACAAGTGCTTCTGGTTTAACTGCATGCCGAATATGGCAAGAATAATTAATTCTCATAACCAAAGTATTTTGCAACGAAGAAGTAGCAACTCAAATGCGAACTGCAACTGTCGAAAAGCTCAAGATTGCCCTCTCAATGGTAGTTGTCTTCAAAGGTCTGTCATTTATAAGTGCGATGTCACAAACATCCTAGCAAAAAGAATGCTGCATCACTAGCCACTCATGTCTGGATACTAAAGGAGAATGATGTATGTCCTGAGTTAGCTTGGAGTATTGCAGATAAATCTAAATCGTACGTACATGGTTCCAGAAGATGCCCACTCTGCATTACTGAGAAGTACCATATAGCTTTCTCACCTTTCCACCTTGTCAACAAACGATCCGAAATTATTTCTAAGTGTAGACATGAGAACAAGTTCATTCTAAAGAACTTTAAAGGACTGAAAAGTATCCCACTTCAGGGTGATTAACAGGCAATTTATGCAATTGGTTGAAGAGGTTAATGGCCAAGTGACTGTACATAGGTTAATCTTGTAGTAGAATGCTCAGTGTGCCTGAAGATTGTTCATGAGAGCAAGAAACTGGCAGTAACACAAATGTGATTCTTTCTGTTGTTGTTGTTTGGTAGGTTTTCCAATATACCAATTACTTGCTGACAATTAAGCCTGCTTAGTCCGGGGTACTTCAGACCCCTATTTTACCCGGGGCATTTGACTGGGGCATCGTGAAGTCTCCAAACTTTGCAGGATTATAGCAACACCTTTCTTCTTTACGTTTTACCTGTAAGAACCATGTCTACCTCATCTAAAAAGTAGTGGCAGGGTCTCAAAGTGACCACACTTTTTCTGTTTCCATTATAAATTATCACCTTATTATCCATGGCCTAATGCCCAGGTGATGACGTTCATCTGTCTCAAGCATCAATGAGATTTGGAAAAACTGGACAAGTTTGTTTTGGCACTTATTACCACCCTAAATTGTCTCCATGTCAAGGTGATCATTTATTGTGCAAATTTGGGGGTATGCCTATGCCAGACGATAATCGCACTATACAAAGTTACGAGCTCTTTGTAAATAGTACTCCTGCGTCAAATAAACAGCAACACTATAACATAGTCGGCCTACCGAATGGATGTGTATCCTTCCCTTAAAACCTGTTTCCCATTGCAGGGTATGCCTGGCCTTGGCTTTGACGTGTCAGGTAGATAAGCGTTGTGAGAAGCTTCCAAATTTTTTTTTGCAGGATATCTGGCCGGGAGAAGGGGTAAAAATGTCCCCCCCTCGCGCCAGACAAAGGAAAAATTAACTTTGTTAATTTACTTTTCTGGAATACAATTTATTGATTCGTGTTCTAACGCAATTTGACATGCTTTGGGTCTAGCAGTCGCGTGATTAGGGCAAATTTTCAAGTAAGAGTCGACAATTCCTGAAAGTTGAAACTTGAAAAATCAATAATTGTTTCCTGTGGGACAGTGTTTCTATGCTTAAAATACAATGTAATATAATAAAACAAACTGAATGCAACAAATTTCAAATTGACTCAAGTTTTAGGTTTTCATAGGCCAACACGTGGGATTATTTTACATACAATAATATGGGACGTCATAGATCAAGGAGTCTAGGGCGAGAAACAGGGATAAGGGACCTTCATATCACGTTGCAGCCTAGGTTTGGACGATAAGGGGGGGAAGGAGCTTTGACCCAAGGTGCTTGAATCTCAAAAGAACCTGCGTCAGATAGGGTTATATTACTTTTTGGATTTTAGTGGAAGCAGTTTGTTTACACTGTAAAAAGTAACTTTTCAAAATGAGAAAAATTTGTATCAAAATGAGATAATTTTTCTTAAAATGGGAAATCCGTTTTGCGATGAAAATTTTCCCAAAAATGGGATAAATTTTCCAGCGGGATAAATTTTCCCATCCAGAACAGGAAAATATATCTCAAAACGAGTAGAATATTTCCCAATACAGGAAATATT
>JAOBRC010652007.1:0-25754 GCA_027575255.1 Scolionema suvaense
TGCACGAAATTCAGACAATCACTGCCAAAAATCTTCGCCAAAATGGTTTGGCGAAGATATTTTGGCAATGATTGTAGGTAGACCATAAGAAGTTCTAACATTGTCACATAAGTATATTTACTTAACAATTAAGAATTGTGAAATTTAGTTTTCTGAAAATGATGGTGCAAACACAGTGTAAAAATGGCCATTTTTACCGACGTTCGAAACAATTTTTATTTTTAAAATCCCTAAACTGCAACAACTTTTTGTGTTCTATGGATTCAACGACAGAAATGCACTCAGATCATCCGTGAAATCATGAAATTTTTTCGTAAAAATTATGCGAATTTTCCGTTTTTTGAGGATTTTTGACACATTTAACCTCACATGACGTCATTCATTGGTGGCACTTGAAGAGTATAAGTTTCACTACGATGTAAAACATTTTAGGAAATTGCAAAATTGCCAATAAGGCCATTCTTTACTTTAAAACTAAATTTCTCAAGATCCGTGCCAACATATTTCTTTAAAATCCCTTAAAAGTTGATTTGATCTGTCTATAGCGTGTACACAAAAGCTTGTATCGATTGAAATTTTCGCAAATTGCTTTTTGAGTCCGACAAACAACCACACTTTTCGTCACGACGCTGAGATATATCAGAAATATTCTTTTTATTTCTATCAGGGTTCTGCCCACGGTGGGCGGCGCTGGGCGGTACCGCCCACGACTCATCATCAACCAACCAGCACTCCATGAAGCTCTTTAGTGTTTTTAATCATTCCAACATGTAGACAGGGATCTCAAGCTCTTCCCAAAGTGAACATAATCTGCACTCAATTCTCATGACTTTTTCCTATGACTTTGTTTGAGATGTTGCTAGGCAGATTAGATCAAAATTTTAAGTTACTTTCAGCCTGAAATGACGTTGAAGTTTTAAATCTTTTAGGACTTTAGCCGAAAGCTAATACCTCCCGAGCTTAAAAGAGGGTAGTACTGTCCTGCATACCATCTGTCGCCCGGCACTTACAAAATCCTGGGCAGAACCCTGTTCTATGTAGAAAGAAAACAAAAAGGTTCTAACAGGAAACAGATCATCGGGTTTCAATGCTATAGTACTTTTACATTTGCGACCCCTCAAACTTGCACCATTTTGAAAATACCGAATTTTTCCAAGATTCCCTCATTTGCCGAACTAGTGTTTGGTGCTTCATAATAATTTTGCCTTCACGGTCTTTTTCCATTACGAATAAAACGTTCTTGCAGAAAAAACGACCTTCGTTAGACTTCTGTTCATTTTTTAACAGTAGTGGGGCTTCAAAACGGATGATATGAAAATCTGCTATTTTGCCTGTAAAGAGATGATAAATGGACATGGCCTTGAATGGCCTTGAGCGACATAGCTATGACACTATCATACTTTCTACACTCCATTTCTCCTAATTCTGACTACAAAGACAAAGTTCTAGCAGGAAAACATGCTGAAACGGTCTTATAAAGCTCTAGTTTCAATCGACTGGCCTCCAAAAACATAATCCACAAGAAACGGAAAAAACACCGACCTGAGCAATTGTTCGAGACACTAAAATTAAAAACTCAACTCTGGGTCCTTTTGACGGTCCACTAGCCTCTGGCCAGCAACCGAGCTGGCGAAAGCTGCAAGTATACAGAGTTGAGTATTTAATACTAGTGTTCTTGGAGAATTGCCTAGGGAGACCAATACGTCCTCCCTAAGGAATCAACAAGACGCTAACACCAAGGAAATGTAAAAAATCACTGGAAGGAGAACGAACCAATGACCGCACTGATTCCTATTGTTTAAGCATTCTCTTTGAAAACAATGGCCAAATCAAGTTAGTTACGATTACCCGAGAAAATCGCTTGACGGAGGCCACCTGGTGTCCGACATGCCGTCAAATAGAGGTTTTCAGGGGTATTTTTGGCACTTTTCGCGTTATTTATGACATCAATGCTGTCGCTGGACGGGTTTCATTATGGGTTTCTTTTGAAAACTCTGAAAGTACTACCTAATGGTGAGAGTTTATATTTAGCCCATTTTGGTTTTGAGGTATTCACGGTCAAGTGTGGAAAAATGGCAAAAATTGAAGACGTGAGATTTTTGGTGGTTTTTCAAGCATATTTTTGCGAATTCTACTGATAAAATGCCAAAACCTGCGCAGATGGTAGTATTTGTCTAGTTATACATGTTCAAAGCAAACAGTTTAGCATAGAAATTTTGCACCACGATCTCTGGGGGTCACAGATGTCATTTTTTGGCTCAAAAAAGGCACATTTTCAGTTTTTTTCTTAACCCTTTGGCTCCAAACCACGCCTATTGGTGTTCACAGAGTGTCGACTATTGGCGATTTGCAACACTGATCAATGTTATGGCTTATATTTTGCTTTGTAAGCAGTTTTTTAACCAAGTAAGCAATTAAACTTACTCTCTATGAAATTACCGTTCTTTTGGCATACGACAAGCCTAGATTAATAGGTGATTAAGGATACTGTTAACCCTCAGAGGGCATTTTTTTCTTGAGCCTATTATTCACTTCAGACAAGGCTCAACGACATCACATAGAGATAAAGAGATAACCATAGTACACCTGGTTCATTTCCTATGATTTCAGACTAATATAGCCACCTGCTCCCGATAAACAAAGAAAACAATTGGAAAACTAAACATGCTTCTTCGCAGAGCTCTAAGTCCCCCCATATTTAATATTTTCTCACGGCACTTATCTCATACGAACCGTCGAAGATGTAACTTCAAAACAGTGTCGGCAATTTTCGAGATTTTCTTTCGTTCTTGAGCTATGGGCCTACATTCCTGAAATTCCTAACATTCTTTCGGGAGTTTTGAAAATCGCTTATAACTTCTGATCTAGCCATTTATAAAGAAAACGCCGACACCGTTTTGTAGGCCCTCTTACGGCCTTTCGAACCACGTACCATTTGTCCAGAAGAACATAACTGGGGGGGACTTAGAGCTCGTATAAAGTAAAAAATATCAGCTTTTCCCAGTTTTGTTTACTGCTTCGTAGCAGGTGGTATGCAGGTCGCGTCTTACTTTTGGCTGTTTCAAAAGCTCGCCACCTGGTCTTAGAAAAACATACAAATGAAACAAATTTTGGAAATATCACTGCCTAGTTGTAATGTGTCGCTGAGTTCAAATAGCAGAAATGTTTTCCGAGGGTTAACAGTATCCTTAAGTGCGACTCAGAGCGGCCAAAGTCAGAGAAAACCATGGCCTCTCAGAGGAAGCAATGCAGCTGTGCCAGTGCGAGGAAAAAGTATCTTTCTGGCCATATTTTTCAGTATAAAGCTGACATTTATGTGATAGATCGTTGGTAAGTGTTGTGTAAACCATTTTTGTATATAGAAAAGCGCTGTTTACACGAATATTGTTGGTGTACTTTGCTTCTAAGAGTCCTTTGTTAGGGGGGCTTGCAGGGTTAGTTTGGGGCTAACATAGGAAGAACATATGGCTGCTTCTAGCCTGCTCTACTTGTAGAAACAGGTCTTTTATGGTCTATATGTAATCTGACGTAAATATACAGGTGATAGACTTTGAGAGGACTGGTAACAAGCCATTGTCTCGGGCAAAATTATAGCTATTTGATGGTATCTATGGCTGCATTTCAAGGGAGCACGTGGAGCCAGTCCCTGCATGGGGCATGTTTCAACTATTCTAGGAGCCAATTGGTCTTGTTTTACATTGCCAGTCATGGTTTTTATACTAGATATGTTGTACCTAAACTCTATTTCAGAAGAAAAATGACAACTTGGTGATTTTCTGCCACTTTTTTTTTCCTTTGACGTAATGAACATGTAAAATTGTGCCATTTTAGTCATTGCATATTTCTATGCGACTCAAACAGCTCATACCCATATTCTTCCAGGGACTATTGGGCACTGTATTTTGATATTTTCTGGAAGTTTAGGAAAGGAGGATTCCAGAAATGTATCAACCATTGCTGTATCTTTTTTCGTTGGCAAGATATAAGCATCTTTAAGTGCATGAAAACACTTTAAAAAGTGCAGGCTCTGTAGCCATGACCATACAAAACAGCAGGCTCAAAGGGTTAAAAAAAATCTGTAAAATGTGATTCAAAACCAGTCAAACTCTATGAATCAGTTGTTAACAATACGTACAAGGCATTTGGACCGTTAAAACTCTCAATTTTGAAACAATTATTGCTCCGTAGGGCTCCAAAATGACATGTTTGACAAAAAGTGACCCCTTTCTGATGGCGTCACACATCATGATGGATGATGTAACCAGACCAAAAATACTTCTTTTAGACTAAGGAAAACGATGCTCTACTTTTTTGCCACAATTATAACTTCTTTAAAGGTGGTTGATTTGGAAAATTTCATTTCTGAACATAGGGGTACAAGAACAAGCAAAAAATGGCATTTTTGGCAAAACCCTAACTTTGACGTCACTTTTCTCAAAATCTAACTGAAGGAATTTTTTCAAAATCTCTTCATTGACGCAACTTTTTATCTTCTACTCATACAAAAAGCTTTTGATCAAGATTGATCGCCCAACATTCAGTCCAGCCCAGATGGTCCAGTGACCATAAGGCCAGGGTATGAAGGCATGAAAGATAAAATGAGGTACAGTACAGGGCAAAGTCGTATTAAGCTAAATTTCCGAAACGGTGGCCAAACTTTTCTTAGTTGTTTGTAAGCTTTCGTAATTTCCGATTTTAATCGGAACAATCTGATATTCACAGACGGATCTTAATTGAGTTCTGTTAAAAGCAGTTTCATGTGCTCTAAGGAGTTGGGCATGTTACTGCATTCTGCGATTATTACGGCTTCTTGATGATATTATTAATTTTTTTTCATTTCCTTGTTCTGCTGTTATCTTTCTTTGGTCCACTTTCGGTTTTTATGGCTTTCTTACAATGCTACTATTTCTTTGCAGTTCTTACGGCCTTCTTAACACGTCATTTTACTTTATTAGTTCTTACGGCATTCTTACAATGTTACTTTTTTCAGTTCTTACGGCTTTCTTGCGATGTTATTTTTTTCAGTTCCTACGGCTTTCGTACGATGTTATTTATTGCAGTTCTTACGGCCTTCGTACCGTGTTCTTTTCTCACCTAGGGTTTCTTATGATGTTGTTTTTTCAGTTTTTACAGTATTCATGCAATTTTGCTGGGTTTTTTTCAGTTCTTATGGCATTCTTACGATGCTATACTTTTAGGTCTTACGTTGTTCGTACAATTTTGTTTGCATCACTTCTTACAGCATTCTTCCCATGAATTATTTTTAAGTTCTTACGGCTTTCTACCATTGCGTTTTTTAAAATTCTTACAGAATTTATTCTTAAATCGAAGATATGTGCTTCAAATTATTTTTGTAGCAAAACCGAATAATTTGCCATCAAATGCCCGACTTTGAATGCCAAGCCGAAAACCGAAAAATTAAAAAACGTACTTTTGACATATTAATAATAAACATTTACCATACCACGTATCTTATTTGCTTTATCTGTACTTTTCTGGGAGCCTATCAAAAAATGACGAATTTTTGACATCAAAAAGGATGTCAAGGAAAACATGTCTCAAAAGTTGCACCATAAGATTTTCCATGACATGTGTGTGAACAAACAAAAAAGTAATGATATCCTCAAAGCCAACTCAAAATCCCCCAGATTCACCTACCTAACGGGGAGTTCACCTACACATATGTCAAGAATTTTTATTATGGTCTCCTTTCTCCATTTGCTGTTAAGGACTTAGCGACAAATGGAAAAGTGATGACTATGAATCAAAAATCTTTCCTTGGGACTCTGAGTCTGAGTGAACAACATTTTACAGAAACCTTCTGCTAGAGCATGAGTCCCAAGAAAGATGAACCATAAATACAACCTGAATAGTAACCAACACTGTTGTATGCAGAAGATGTGACACAGAGCAAAAAACTTTCGAGAGAAAAGGAAACTCCTCCCAGAATACTGACAAGGACAAGGAGATCAACTGAAGAATCACAAAAAAGTAATTACAGGGTGATTTCTACTGTAGAGTATGTTTAATCAACCCTCCGCAGCCCATGTTTTAGAGGGAAAAACATTCGATATTCATTAGATATTCAATGTTCGTTCGGCATTAAAATCACCTAGAAAGCACCCTTTTTGATTACAAAGGTTCTTAAAATCTTCGAGATAATCAGGTTCAAAATTGCTCTTTCCTTCTCTGTCGGGTGCTGCCATCAACTTCCAGAATAGGCTCTGCTCTAGTAGATGCTGTGACCTTACAGATGTCACAGGCACCTTATCCAGAGTGTTGAACTACCATGGGAAGTACAAAACTTACACGTGAACATAAGCAAACAATTGCAGAAATACTACCACATGCATGCACATAAAAAATGATTATGCCTGCCTACCAACTAGGGCAACTTTCTCGCAAAGCAGTCATTGAAAGGGCTGAACACATACACACCAGGCACACACAGAATGAATGCAGGGAATCAATTCAAAGAACAAGAACAAAAGAAACTTACCAACGCACACAAACAACAAAAAAGGAAGGAAAAAGAAAAAAATAGGATCTCACCAATAGGTTGATGATTACAACAGGCATCACAATCAGGAACACGAGAAAGACGGCAATTGACATCTCTTTGTTTTTCATAGAATCCGTAGCCAGAGTCTCGGCAAAGATTGTACCATAATCAAGCTCGCCAATGGTCATAACAGCTGTCTTCATGATAGAATAACCAGGGGCACGAAAGCTGTCTTGCCAGCTAAGTAAGGCAAAAAATGCCAATGCGAATCCGATCAAAAGACAGCCAAATGCAAGAAAGACTTTAGAGACTCTCTTTAAAACTTGCGTAAACATAACAATGTACAGTCCAATCATTAGAAAACACTTGAGATACAGCAGTAAATTGCTCCAAGCCAGAAGAATTAACAGAGATCCAAGCTGCCACTTTGCATTTCTCAAGTTAGTGTCTATCAGTCGATATTCCTCATACAAGTGCATAATTACAAATGTCAGTGTTGCACTGTATAAAATGATTTTTAACCAATTCACCGGGTTCAATATGTAATTCGATCTTTTGTCTTTTGCTACAACAGCCTCTTTTATCATGTAGAGAGCAGTTAGTACCAATGTAGCCCAAGCTAAATTTTTCGCTGATCCATTACTAGAAGAAACCAAAGAGATAAATGTGTTTCACAGAACTTCCAGAAAAGCGAAGCCGCTGTTTTTATGTTGCTTTTATCCAAGAAATGTAAGTCATGCCACTGAGGCCACCCTCAAAAAAGTACTTGTTTCCGGTATTCCGCACGGTCGTCTTTCAGATGAAAAAAAAAGTTTTTCGACCGGCAAACGCCCCTGAACAGCGAAAAAACTTTTTTTTTTCTTACAACATGTTTGCTCGTTCAGCCGCTTCGCAGCATTGTTTATTTCATCGCTGAATACGAGTTGCAGCCCTGGGATAATAGCAGAAGAAGAAAGAGGAGGAGACACTTAACTAAGTCCAATGCCAGCATTGGAACCTTGGCAGAGCCCTGGAACACTACCAGAAAGCCAAAACACGAGCACGTGGCCACAGGCGCACTCCAGCACACCGGCCAACGGTCTGGTCTGTTTACAGCCGACCCATGAACATTATGGTCTTGAACAAAGTAATACCGTCATTTTCTTGTCTTTAAGACCTTCCTTTGTCCTATCCACCATTATGTCTTTTCTACTACCTTTAAACGTCCAGGGACACTGTAAACACTGTCATCGGCGGGGTCCAGAGTAGTACACAACTCTTGGAGACCTGTGGACGCCGTTGGACGATATTTTCCCAGCATGTATTTCTGATCCTTATTCTGCTTCGCTGACTTCGACACACTTGACTACTTTTCGTAACTGCTGAAACTGTAAGTAAAAATGAACTTATATCTATTGCTGTTCTATCTGCTGTATATTATAATGCACATTATTAACAATATCCCACAAGAAAAATATAGTCTGCCGTGATAAGTCATGGATCAAATCGTCAGTGAGTGCTTCCGATAGAGGAGGTGGCTACTCGAGGGATCTATATGGTGTACGATGACGGCATGGGGCTCCTCAGCAAGCGAAGACGTTCACCTGGCGTCCCCCATCTACTATCGATGACGATTCACGCTGGGAATGTAAAAAAAACTTGAGTCAGAAAGGCCAAAAAAAAAATTCCCGGCCCGCCGGTCGATGTTTTTTCGGGGCGACCACAACACCGGAAACAAAGTTTTTTTAGGGTGGCCTGAACTGGCACATTTACTAAATTTTGACAGGACTACAAACACTGTAGATGGCACTAGATATCAGATTCTGGTCTGACACAGGACACAATGAAGTCTTCAAGGGTGTAGGCAATTCACTCCCAAATCAAGAGCACTCCATGCTTTGGATATTGATGAAATGGGCACATACTTGAATAAAATTTTGCCAGGAGTGCTCATACATCACAAAATATTTAGCCTCTCAGGATCACCAACCTCCACAGCCTGATTTAAGCTTTTCATTCATACTTACATCTGCACGGGTTACAAGTATTACAACACAATGCTGCTCTTGAGAAGTATGATGATGGTAACACTGGCTAAGTGTATCAAAACTTCTGCCTCACCAAAAAAAAAAAAAAATAAAAAAAATGGCAGCATGGATATAACTCTGCTTGAAGACTGGCATCACCACCACGGAATAAATCTGCCAAAAAACATTTCGAGCACATGTTCCTTTAAGTAATGTTATGACTTAATGGAAACTATGCAAGCCAGAAAACAAACAAAAAAGAGGGATGCTTCAAAGGTCAAATTTATCCTAAATCGCGACTAACCTGGTTTCCTTTTCTTTAGCACGCACAAGCAATGATGTTAGAAGAACCAGAAATAGTGCATACAGAGTAAACCTGGTCATGTTAAACCTGTGCATCAATCTTGACCACTTCACTGAAATAAATTTTCTGGTCAATGGATGGCAGAGTAGATCATGCTGCCTGTACTTCACCATTTCAGCAGGCAAAAAATAGTATGGGTCATTGAAGTCGTGTCGAATGAGACTGAAATCCAAGTCGATGTAGTAATCTTTATGGTTTTGCTCATGCTTACTTGGCTCTATATATTTTGTCAGCAACTTACCAAGACAGGACGGCGTGCATTGAATCATTTTTCTAACTGGATAATCATTGGGGTGCATTCTGAATGAAGAAAATGGGTAGAGTGCAACAAGAAACCACAGACCTCCCTCGCTAACAAACCAGTAAACAATGTGCTATATAGTGTACTACGAAGCTCACATGAAAAAAAAAACCTTCCTGCATTACGAGTAAGTCCATTAAGTCAACATTTGCAAATGTTGGACAATACTGAAAAGATAGCATAATGACTGACAGATCAACATTGCATCACTTCCATGGCCATGGTTATTTCAATCAACAGAATATAAATTTATTTTTGAGCCACATAAGTTTCATCAAAATTAGTGAAAATACTTACTCAAACCATTGAATAAAAGATTGACACAAATCATCATGAAAGTTCTCCACCGCAACATCAAAACAATTGTTTCCCATTCTGTCTCTGTCATAGATGCTGAACCCTTTTTCAATCAAAAAGAAACAGACCTCAGGATCACCAAACTCCACAGCGTAATGAAGGGGTGTCTTCTTCAGCTTGCCTGATGAAGGAACAGGAATACCACTGGCAATGAGCATTTCCAGAATTTTGGTGTGCCCACGCAGGGCAGCAAGATCCATGGGCGACATATCATGAATATTTCTACAGTTCAGTTCAACACCCAAATCAATAGCACGTACGCATACATCACTAAAACAAGGTAATACATTCACCCGTCTACTGCATCTGATTAAGCACAGTAAAAGTCATACAAAATTGTGCGAGATCATAGCACTAAAAATGTGACAGAGATAGATGACTAGGTTCTTAAAGCAATACACTGGTCAAAAATGATATTCATAAGATCAATAGGGGGCAGTTATGGGAAATCTATAAGGCATATTTAATTAACATTCAAAAAATATATATGAAATAAAAAAATTGAGAACAAAAATCTTACCCTGGCACTGTCACTCCGAGGAAAGCAATCCTCTAATAGAGGTCTGAGCACAAGTACAGGTGATGACGTATGGTCAGACCAGCATTTCAAAGGCAACTGCTGGCAAAGATCGTGCAAACAGAAATTCAACGTTTCTCAGTGTCAAAACACAAAGTATGAATCTTCCGAAAGAGGCTTCACTACCACCAAACATAGACTACCACTCAGGCAGTGAAGAAAGCGGCAAACAATTCGAGCAAAATGAGTGTCTGGCACAATATATCACTCCAAGCTACAATGTATATATTGTTTCTGCTTCGTGCCCATCAGATTTGAACGACAGCTATGTCGACTCTGTTTCTCCTGACATTGGATGCAGAAGAAGCATTGATTGGTCTTATCATGGAAAATGACAGACAATGGAGACTGTAACGGAGTCACTATGTTATCTGAAAATACCTGAAATGCCGAAAAAATTCTTTGACAATCAACTTTGATTTCATTATTCTTCGTACCTGTTTACAACATGCTGCTCCAACCTCTACCCACAACTGAAACTGAATTTACTTGTATGAGCCCATTGCTTGCCTGGCGTAAAATCAAAATTAACCAGGTGAAATGTATCTGTATCAGATCATACTTTGAAAACGTGTCATGTATAATCCTGCAATTTACACTAACATGCACTGACGGTTTGAAAACAAACCGAAAAGGATCTGAATTTTTGGAAATGAGAACAAAGTCCCATCCTAGATGGTTGTGTTATGAATTTCTTCTTATGAATTACTATTTTTATTCATCCCGAAAAAGAACGATGCTCACAGAGCATAAAGCCTAGCATTACCCCCTGGACCGTAATAACAGTGTTGATTGTTTTGCGCCAAATATTTTTTCAAAATAAGACGCATCTACATGACCAAAGATGTTTGTAGTCGAGGCAGTGTATAGAGGAAAACGCAAGAGCGGATTCGCTCTGAAATCTCCGGAACATCTCCAGCACAAAATGGACACTGAGCAAACAAATTCTTCGGTAGAAGTGGGTTCCACTTCCCCTTCGTAATGTACAGATTTCGCTTCCTAGGACTTTTTGGGAACAAAGTTCCGAGTGCATTTTTATCACGATCGCTACGAGAGTTACAGCGCAAATGGGAGCTGAACACAATGGCATTGTCGAAGTGTTTCATTAGAAGGAAGTGAAATCTCTATTCTACCTTTTGCAGAGAGACCGTTCACAGACATTGAACTTTCCTGTAGCTTGGTCTGACCGTGATAGACAGCTTGGTCACACCCGTGATAGACACGAGAAATGCCTACTTTGAGAGGCTATATTTCGGTTAAAAGAGGTATGAGGTGCATTTATTTTGCAAAACAGGATGTTTTACATGATCATCTTTTACCCCAAATCCACTTTTAGTAAGACCGGTGAATTGCTTTAAAGAACAACCAGATACATGCTTCAAAACACCAGATACATGGGAGAGACAACTTTCTATGTAAACTTTATATAAAGTTCAGGAAAAGAAGATACCAACTAATATAGCACGCATAGATGGTCAAACAATGATATAAATAAGCGCAAAGCATTAGGTGCAATGAGTGGGGCAACATCGAGTGAGCAACGCATAGAACTGTGAATACCTCTCAGTGACAGGCAAAGGTTGATGTTATCTCCCTATTGACAGGGAATAAATCTGTCAATAAAGGGACAGGAAGCATAATGACATAGAATCTCGTCACACCTGAAAAATGAAGCAAGCTAAGGCTGACTTCGAGAACTAGTATGACTACAATGTGGAAAAATCACTGAATCCAGTCACAACAGCTTCCGGCAGCCAAAATTTGCCAACGATGAGCAGATTTGAATATTGACCTATCCGAAGTAACAGCCATCCATATACCAGGACTCGCAACCTGTATGTAGCTTTTATTAACATGTTTCATGACACCAACACATATTTCACGGGTGCACAGTCAATTCAAATTTAACTTACAGCAGGCCGCGCTTGGCAGCAACATGCAGCACAGTGGATAGATTCCGATATTTATGAGTACACAAACTAGAGAATTTATTGATCAAAGCCATGCAACATTCACTGTTCCTGTGCTTAGCAGCACTTTTAATGATATCAAAGAATCTGGTAGGGTTACAACTTGGCATAAACTCCAGCATCACGTTGAAAACCTGGACAAGAAACAGAGAAATTAAAGTAAATGTCCTATTTTATCCCTGAGTTACCTTGTCTGGTTATCCTAACGTCCCAGGCGTGAATGATTGACAGAGATCAAATTTGCTCCCGAGGCCTATCATAAAGCAAATGTATCAACTCAGGTTCTATTACCATCAATAAAGCATGACTCTAGCATTCCTGTCAATCTTGGAAGATTATTAGTCTTGTACACTAAGTATTTCCTTAATTTTCACCTTCGAAACATTACATTCACCATTGAGAACTAATGGGCGTGCAAGACTTTGATAATGATAGGAAAATGTTGCCTACACCAATATCTAAGGTCAGCGATGCTTTTTTGATATGATTTTTCTTAAATTAGCATTGCCACACCTGTCGCAATTTTGGTCGATCTTTCCACATTAAGCAGTAGAAAATCGACACACTTTTCACGAAACAGCTACAGTTGTGACGTAGAACCAGCTCTACACTAAGTCCGAAGAAATCCTGTTCGTGATAAGCGTGCAATGGCATTGAATCATCAGTGAGAATCGAAATTCTAGCATGAATCACAAGCACTAAGGATAGAAAATTTAAAATTACCTCTTCAACTGTTTATCCTAACTTTTCTCGCAGCTTTCAATAAAACTATGGCTTTCTTGGTTGTATTGAAGTATATACCTACCAATTCAAGCATAGGTCTAAAATTAGAAATAATGCCAATCCACATACAAACAAAACCTAAACCTCAACTTGCACCCAACCACATCTACCAAACTACACATACCACGAGATCACGTTCGCAGATTGGCACCAAACTTCAACGAAGGTATGGTTTTATCACAGCCGACACATCCAATTTGACTCACTATGTGAATTACACTATCAAACCAAAAGTCATGACAGGCTAGTGATTAATTGGTTTCGAATGTAGATTTATTTCATGATCGGTGAAACAAATTTTTCTTGCTTCCTTGTTTACTCTCTACAGGGAACCAGCAGAAGGGAGCACAGGTGAAGTGAGGACAATGAACACTAAATTTGGGTTGCATGAAGCTATGTTTGAAATCTGTTTGCGTGAAGTGGTAGCTTCAATGCATTATGTTTAAGATCACAGCCCTGTAAATTAAGGGAAAATTGCGTCGGGATTTCCAGCCTCGATCCGCGTCGGCACTACGTCTGTGAAATGAAGAAATGCATGCTATTATAGTTTTCTGCATTCCACCCCTCTTTCACATGTGGGGCGCAGTTAAAGCAATGAAGTTAATGTACATGCTTCGTTATTACCACTACCCTTGCTTCACAATTTCCTTCATTCTGCTGGGGGACGTATTACTTCGTGAAGTCCAAACACAACTCTACGACGCAGACTAATGTGCTCTTTCCGATTATAGGTGTGCTGAATGAAGGATTTAGTGTGACACTGTTATGTTTTTGTTCTGCAGATTTTAGTTTGCTGGACACGGACAGCATTCTGATTTTACAAAAAGAAAAGAATGAACAAGCTTTTACTCTTCCCCTCCTAGCGTCTTATCTATCTTGCTCACATCTGTTGCAGCTTCAACCTCAACTTTGACTCTATAGTTTCTGTGATTCTGATTGGTCAAGAAGCGCTGACTTCCAAGAATGGGACACTTTCAAACGTAGCAGCAACCCCTCTTAAGCTGCTGGCTTGTAGAAGTGCGAGGGAATTCAAAACTGAGCGGTATGAGTCTCCAAATATTGGTCAACTGCAGTGGGCAAAATTTTGCCGTCGTAAACCGGATTTCCATCAGCTTATGGCTTGGCAAAGAATGAATATCCACGCTAATTTACAGGGCTGAGATCATCTTCTGATTTTTTCATTGTGAAGAGATAGGTAAGACCACAGTTATTTCATTATTGCATAAGAGGGTCAATCATATTCACCGTTCCAAAGTTTGTTTTCTGTTGAGTCGGCCCAGGAGTGTTCTTCATATCACTGACGTGTCAGGATACTAGAACCCAGACTTTCATCTCACACAGCTGACCCTCCAAGATGATGGCAAGCATAGCATATAACTGACATCAAAATTAACTTATTAATGGGTAAACAAAAGGCTATAGGGAAAAAAAACTAAGAAAGGAGTCTCCGTGTATGTGCCTAACATTTGACCTAAACTATTTCTGGACATTAGTTCTCCTTAAACCTGTGTCCAGTTCCCTTGATGTGATCAGCTACTGTATCACTTCATCTTTAATGAACGCTTTTACAAACAGATTGATAGCTTTGCAACGGATTAACCTTTCAGCCTCGTTTCTGCAGGACACTCAAATATGATGTCTGCTGCAGCATTCTTGAAAACTAACAAAAATCACTCGGCTACTTTACAACAAACACTGTCACTTATAATTTTCAATCAATATTTTTTATGTTCAAGAATCTTGAGCATGTAAGGCAGCTTACCTTGTTGTTACAAGTTCTTGCTGCCTTAACAAGAGGGGAGCTCTTCCCTGAAAAACTGACATTGATAAAATCAGGGCCAACTTTGCTCAATAGAAAACGCAATGTATCAGCAAATTTGTCCTTTATGCAGAAAGACAGTGCAGACTTGTGGTCAATACATCTAATCTCCAAATTTGCTCTATAATCCAGCAGATGCTCACAAATGGAAGTATATCCATGTTCAGCTGCTTTCATCAATGGAGTATATCCTAATTCGTCCTCAGCATTTGCATCAACACCATGCTCAAGCAAGATTTTCACAATCGACAAATGGCCACTGGAACAAGATCTACAAAGAGAATCAAGCATTTTAACAGGTAATGCAGAATATCAATGGACTACGCCACACCAGGGGAAACTTACATGAAGACAACGACCGATCATTTGTGTGGATAGTGTATTATTTGTCCCTATGCTTATATGAGAAAAGCTGTTATTGTAAGACAAAAAGGAGACTTTTTTATGTGGTCAGGATCTGAAGTTGTGAAGGTTTCGTGAGTTTATGCAAAAACTCTTAAGAAAATTTGACAAAAAAGGGCAAAATTTGGACCTAAAAAGGCTTATATAGAGCTTAATATATGGTTTAAAGAACTAAAACATACCTTAAAGGTAAAATGTGGATAGCACGTAACTAGGATGTAAACATAATTGAAATCCTTCTATGACTCGCTGATCTGCGACCAAAGAATATGAAAAAAGCCCTTTTTCAACACGTTTTGACGATTTCTGAGGAATGTTGATTTTCAAACTTTGAGCAAAGATTTGTGCAAAAAGTCGGGTCCGATCAAGCTCAGACCTTCAGGAAAGTTGTACCAGAACCTCCTCTGTGTCCTCATAGAGAACAACAATGGCACTGCCGATACGTAATCACATCAGTATTAATTCAGATCAATATAAATCAGCATTTCTTACTCATGCAGAAGAGTTTGGTTCTCAACATCAGCATTTTTCGACTTCCACACAGCCTCATACATACTTAATTTGCCAGCTGACATATTAGACAGTGACTTGGGATGAAGTGCATGAACATCAGCTCCCATGGATATAAGACTCTTCAAAACCATTTCATGTCCATTCTTGCAAGCAACGAGCAGGGGTGTTTCTCCTCTACAATTCCGGTGGCTAAGCATCTTTTGGCTAGCACAATCACGTTCGTGATCAAACAGATGATGCAATGCTTAAAAAAGGTGAAGTAATATCAAAATAAATTCCAGTGTATTAACTTTATAATCAACATATTGAAATCATCGACAACTTATGAACTGCGGCCTAAATGTAAGACTGCAGATATGCATACATGTGAAGCATACTCCGCAACAACAGCGCACGCAATGTTTAACCCACCTAAATGACATTGATTACAGGCAATCTAAAACAAAATAAAAAAACAATCAGCGGCCTTGAGGAAACTTCATCATACACAGCATCCGAGTTTTCCATGGCCAAACCATTAAATACGGAATTGCCTCACAATCTTCAGTAAATCAGTCAGTGCTGATGTTACAGCTTCAGCAACAAGAGTCTGGATCCCAACAACCATCATGGACAATATGTGGGGGCCTTTGCAACATTGCAAGGTCTGACATACTCTTGAACACATCAGAGAATCCTATGTGACCATCAATATATTTTCCGTATATTTTCATTTTTGGCTCCCAGGCTGAAACAAAAGACATGGATTTTCCTGGATTTTTTCATGAAGCATTGCCCTGAAAACAAGCAACCCATTTGATTATAACGACAGGCACATAATGTCCCTTCAATTATTAATTAATCTGCAGAGGTTCCTCGAAGCATCCAGACTATCTTTTGTCAATATCCGAGTTCTGAGATAACTCTTATCAGAGGAGCTCCCATATAGGAGATGAGTACCAGTGCCAGTTTTGGATCTTAACGATTGCAACCTATCACATTCGAAAACAATTCCCTCTGTAGGATGCTGGTTTGCGAAAATAGAAGCATACGTGGACAGGAGTGAACAGGAATATCTCCAACAAAGAGAAAAAAAGATAAGAAATTTGATAGGAGCCAAAGCAGCTGATCCAGCATAACTGTATGAATGCAGGAAGGTTCAAGCAGGACCATCCCCGGTCTCGGGTGTTGATGAACTGTTTATCACAGATTGAAAACGATTGAAAATAGTTTCTAAGAATACTGTCAATTTATCTAGCAGAAAATTTTCAGAAGTCAAATGCTCACTCTCGTCTAGGGGCTAAGAATTCTCTGAAACAGCCAGGGAAATAGATAGGGCACATCATGGTTTGAAATTTGAATTTTTAGATTTGAATTTGGATGTAGGAGCAACAAGAGTTCGAACCAAATCTTTTCAAACCTAGGTCGAGGTTTAATCCTAAGGATGAAGTATGTAGTTATAGAGATGTTTCTCAGCAGGGGGCAGAATTTTAGTAATCTAACAGGGAGGAACAATAGGCACTTCCATCATTGAATAGGACAATACAACTATCATTAAAGAAGCTGACAAGGGCTTACAGTAGCAGTAGCGATATGGAACAAAGATAACTCATCTCTAAGAAGGTAATAGACAGGGAGGAGATGGAGTTACAACACAGTTAGACCCTGCGGGTGTTCTTGTAGCTACATATCATCCAGCAATATCCAAAAAAAGACTTAGCTATTTCAGAAAAAGAATATCAGCATCCTACAATGTGATGCTAAACACACAGATGCTTTTCCACAGAGGCCATTTCTAGCATTTAGGCGACCACAATATCTATAAGATATTTTGGTGAAAGATAAATTACTAGTCATAGATGAAGTTAGTCCTCTAGGCTACCTTATTATCTCAAACTAAGCCGCGTACTTAATTATGCTGCACCTTCAAAAATGCGGCTTAGTAAAACGCGGTTCAATTGATGATGCGGCTTAATACAACGCGGCTTATTTAAAGACCGGGCAAGTTAAATAGAATATACACTATATCACTGTTCACTTTCATCCTCACTTCGGTCTACCTTGGAATTAAGTTCCTCTAAAATATCCCTGCATTCATCATGATAGTTGTAAAAGTCAATCTGTTCGAACTCTGTCTTCAGTATAAAGTGACTCCCGTGGCTTAATTAAAACCTCACATTAAGTACAACTAAAATAGTACTAAAATGTCATTTCATGCCACATTTTAGCCAAAATAGACCTGAAATCTCAAAAACGTGGCAAATTCACCTATAAAATACACACAGGTGGTCTTGAGAGAAGGTCGACATCATTGGATTGGCTGCAGGCAACAACCTGAAATTTGGTCAAAACACGGCCAACAAAACAAAATTTATAGTCACCAAGTCACAGAACTATAGCAAAAAGGCTGTATAAAACATTACCTAGCAAATTTGGAGAGCCTTGACAAGAGACAGCACGTGGGATATTGCTGACAGGAGTACTATTTAAGGATTATTAGACATTTCCAGATATACATTAGAATTCGAGAGTTCAGATTTACCTTCAGCGAGACAGTCTTCTCTGTCCCATACAACTATTCCTGGCGCTATGTCAGCTTGACTTATCTTTCTGAAGAGTTTTCAAAGCAGCTCTTTCTGTACGACTTATAAGTTATCTTAATTGTACCCACATGCATCTATAGCAAAAACCTCTCCTTCAATTTTACTTAAAAAGAGTTCAATGGCTGCATCTTGATTACATGTCGATTTAGGCCGAAAAGGACTGTGTGAAAATTTCCCCTCTTCTTTCCTGGAATACCACTTCAATCTGAGTATCAATGCCCTTTGGAGAATTTCAATCCTTTTGAAAGAAGCAAGCGCTCCACTTTTGACAAATGTTTTTTTTGATAAATTTGCAATGTTATCCCATTCTCTTGCATATGATTCATCCATCGTCAGGGTAAGTTTTACTTGAAGCACTCCCCCAACGCTGTTCTTCATTTCCCAGATCAAAATCTCAACTTTTGCAATTAGCATCTTCACTTCTACTTGTACCCTGAACTCTTTCCTTTTGTTCTCTTTTCTTCTTAGACTTGATGATTATCAGCTATATCTCTACTGCCAATAAATATGGGCTTACCAAACCAATTTTCAAAAAATCAACAGTCATTTTGAAAGCTAAAATCTGTACATAAAGCCACCACATCTGCACACCAATGATTCTAACTTTTTGTGTCTCCTTTCCTCTGTATGGAAATCTGTATAGAAATCTGGTACACATCACTCTTAATGAAAACAGTTTTGGTTAATAATAGACTGTCAATTTAATACCATATTTTTTATTGGCTTGTTTTTACTCATTGAATGTCCTTTTATTGCTACTATCGGTTTTATTTTATTTATCTTTTTAAGAAAAAATTTTAATTTATAGGCATGAATTGTTCTAGATGCAAATAACTTTTAACAAATGCAAATAACTTGGTACATTTTAAAACGTGTAGGCTTTTAGATATTATACCTGTGAGATTCTCATAGGAACACTGAAGTATAAGGGTTGTTTGGATACTCATTAACTTAATCCTCGTTTCCCTGCGAAATAGTTATGCTTGTAATTCCACTACATATGTAGAGATTTGACGTATCTTCCTCATACCATCGAAGACTAAGAACTCAAACAACTGTCTCCTTTCCTACACAAACAATTTTATAAGAACAGCAGCCTCAATTTTACCTTAAAGTTAAGAACAATTTAAGAACAAGCTGAGGCTGAGCTTCATCACAAATGTTAATTAAGATGATCCAATTTCGTGGTAAGGCCAAGGGTTTATCACGGCAGAATGAAGTCAAATACCAATAACTTTTTTTTTCATTTGATAGATCATTCACTTACAAAGAAAATAATTATAATTCAGAAATGATCAAAACTTCAAGCCTTGTCTTGTCAAATCAAGTACGAATTAAGAGGCCAAGCTCTGGAGCCAAGACGATTTTTAGTGAGATCTTCACACCCTGTCGATACATACATACAAAAATGAAGCCATGATGCACCGGAAATATTTGTGTTTGATAAAAACTTTTCACTCCACTCCACAACTTTTCCTCATAAACATCATGCATACCGAGAACAATGCACATTTGTAAATTTGAATTTGTAAAATCGTCTTCGCTTTTGTGCAACACACCCAGCTGATAGATCTAGCACTCTTTCACTATTATATCAGCAATTCAACACACTTCATCAGCATCAGAAAAAGTTCAGCTCAAGTTGGGCCATCAAATAAGGAGCGGTAAATCCAAGGCGTCACACAATGTTTTTCATCGTTTTAACAGAAAAGGCATATGGCAAACTGAAGCATGCACCCTACCATTCTCCACAAGTAAATTGACGATTTCCACATTTCCTACTCTCGCAGCATAGTGAATGGGTAGCTCGTCATCGTCATCAGAAGCATGAACATCAGCACCTCTTTCAAGCAGAAGTTTCACACAATCGACTGCATTTCTACTGACAGCATCATGGAGGGCAGTAGCCTGTGGACAATAGCAACCAGTAAAAAAAATCTTAATTAAAAAGTACAAAGCCTGCCCAGCAAAATAACCCTTCAGTTTGAATAATTCATATAATTTTTAACTATTAATTTTTAATTATTAATCACAATATCTGATTGATTTTGAGCTTCGAAGACGAGCATGGAGGATGAGGAGGGGGTTCTGTTTTAGAGTAGGTATGAAGCTGAAACTTGGTAAGAACTTCCTTTTGCACTAAAAGACAGTTTCAGAATCGTTTCTCACCCCAGCTACCATCGGTAACAGAGGCCATGTTTTGCCCGACTTTGCCCCCAAATCATGTTTTTGCCCATAGAAATTCAAAACATGGGTCATACTTGCTGGAAGTTTGTTTAACGTTTTACACCATATTAGGTATTCAGAGAATATTCTGCAAGAAAAATTTGAATTTTTTCAGGGTTTTAATTTTTTGGAATTTTCTACCCTTCTTTGAAAATTTCCCAAATCTCATGACCTCTTGACCCAAAATTCATCAAAATTGGTTGGAATATGCATCAATAAATGCTATAGCAGTAAAACTTGGCTGAGGTTCCAAACAATTGTTTTTCCGAGATACATGGCATTACCACCACCACCCTCCCAAACCACCAACTCCCGGCATCAGATAGAGTTAACCTAGATATAAAACAATTCTGCTAAACATCGAAAGGTCACTTCATCAATTCCTCAGCTTGCAGTAGGTCGCCCACCATACTCTGGCCCATATCATGGGCCAACTATGTTGCCATTTGCATCAGGATTTTAAGTAAACCAGGATATATTCCAGAAGGATAGGGCATGTTTGACTTGTAGAAGTAAGGTAGACTTTTGTTTTTCTTAGGATTGGTTTGCATCAATCTAAGAAGGGCAGGTTGCTGCGTTCAATGCCAATAGCAAGATATAGCTATAATAAGGCCAACAAACAACGTTTTTTGCCATTAAGTAAATACGTTATCCACCATAGAAAGAGAACAAAATCGTTTCCTTCTACAGAAACTAATCTGATTTCAATCCATGGTATTATAAGCATGGTTTCCCTTTTGCTTCTACTGACTACGGCCACCCGGTATTCAAGTGCACAATCTGGAACAACCCAGTTGCAAATACAAAGCAATGCTGACAAAAAAAATGATTGGGCAATTAGAAATTTAAGGAACAGTGTCCGATAGAATCATTGGAATCAAGAAGTTTTGAGGCTATTTATGCAAAGTAAAAGTATGACCACAAAGAGTCTAAATTCAACGCACTTGAGTCATGGGCCCTACCAAGAGAAAGATATCTTCATGATGCTCAATTTTTGAATTCCAGAAACCACAACCAATTCAGATCCTGCACAAAACCCTTATAAGTTCAATTTTTTACAAAGCATGAATATGATATGAAGGTTGAGTTAAAAATGTATGCAACCTACTAGCATTTACTTTCAGATGCCTATCAGATGCTTTCCCCCTAGGCTTGTTCTGGTTTAGGGAACAGCTCTCTCATTAACCCAATACAATGGTCAAAAATGATCTTCAGCTCATGAATAGAATATGAAAATTATGACGTTTGGTTTTTATTTGAGAGGAAAAGCTTCCGCGGTTTTCCTAAAATCTTGCTTCAAAGTTCGGACAACTATGTACATTTCCCTGCTTGATTCACGCTAATCTATGACATCATTTATGACCATCACTAGGGACACTGCTGGCCAAAGTAACCAACCAGTTGAAAGAATTCTGGAGAGAGTGCATTGAACATATGTATCCATGGTCTGACAAAAGTAGTGTAATCAAACATGTCAAGCTGTCAATAGATCAGGTACAATGCAATCCCAAATATTCAACAATTTCATTGGTCATAATAAACGTCATGCATAATTACTGTGCCTAAAATAGATGGCTGAAACTTTGCAACTTCAAAAGTCTGCATTTCCTGAACGACAGCAGCTTTTTAGACGAAATAACGGCCAAAGTACTTGAATTTGGAAGAACTTTCAACTATGCCTATTTCACAGTTGTGTTGCTTTAAGAAAAGCTCATGGGTGCAATGATCTGTATGCATAGTGGAGCTGACAAATACAAATAGTGCCATCAGCCAAAATTGATTCATTCTTACATATCGTAGCTTCCCGCTACGTAAAACAAACTGGCAGCATTACCCTACCTTGCTAAAGACATAAAATATAAAGATTTATTAGACAGCAGACTGGATACCAATCTGCGGCTTGATGTTGATCATCCACATAGCTGCATTCCGTAGCAAAACATGGATACGACTCTGAGATTTTTAAAGAATTTGCCAACTGGTCAGATAAAAAGGTAACGATAATAAAGCACAATGCACACTGTGAATGCAAGAACATTTAGAAGATTAAACTAAAGAGGCCTTTTTTAAAACCTTTGGGGTTGGGGTTTAGGCTCCAGCAAGAGCAAAAAATCACACAGAGAATTCGCTCACTGAGTGTGTCATGGCATGCATGTGCTGTCGCACACCTCCTAATGAGAGGTTTGCAAGAATACAATATATTTTAAACCCTTTTGACAACCTTTTTCATGCAAAACTTGCGATGATCGCATTTTTGGTTCCGGAATACCGACCCAGAGCTAAGTGGTACATTTTAACAACTGAGTAGCCCAGGAGCTTCTTAGCCCACAAATCAACAGTTCAATAATGTGAATCATTTTCAAACTCGGCAAGGACAGTCTTTGACTTAGAAATCAAGTGTTCAACGCCTTTATTCCTTCTTTCAGGTCCAAAAAATTTCAGAATGATCCAACAGACTATTGAGCAGATCAGTTTCTAAAGCACCTTCCCAGCCAAATTTTGGTTCCACACTTCCTATCTACCAGCCAAATTCACATTTAGCATTCAGCAAGGTTCCAAACAGTTGTTCACACTTCTTTGCTATTGGCAGGTCTTACACAAAGTGCTTGTTCGCTTACGGTGCTAGACTACGTGTTCCAGCCTCTAGACAGAAACGTCTGTTTTCTTATGTGGTGTTTGTCATCCAGGAGCATACAAGAGGGAAACTCCCTATACGGCCTGATCAGATAGCTGATAGGATAAAAGGAAAGGTGTGACCCAGCAATTGATAAAGCGAAAAAAATATTACTTGGCTTCCTGATATTGCTGTGTCTACCCATAGAGGGCCTGCTGCCTCATCAATGCAATGATACAGGGGAGCGTTGGTGTTGAGCACAGAGAGTATCACTGCAGGTCTCTCTATGTGCTTTACCAGGAAAGGCCTCATCAAGTAGCTTATACGCAACACACTAGCAAGGAAGCATATATTGTTCATTTCATGTTGCAACTGTAGAAACTTAAAGACGCCTGTGATGGATGGCCTGGTCAGTAAATTATCAATCTTGAACAGTTCAACATATCAACAAACAGAGCTTGTACATATATACCATGATGATGTGTATTAGATTTCAAGCCAATGCATGGGGAAAAGTACTGCTACCTCATTGTCTGACACAAATCTTTTCAAGAAGATCCTCAACGGCGATTCAAGCAACACTTCCTCTCTCTGCTACTACCACCATCTCTACTTCGCACACTAGAGCAACTGTAAACAGCACTTGCTTTGATTCTTCTCTTCGCATCAGGTCAAGGAATTCACAATAAAACCATAAAACTATCTCTTTTATTTCACCGAACAGGTTAATCATCATCTCCTTTTGAATGTTGTTCACCAGCTTGATTATTGATCACTTTCCACTGCTTGAAACAAATCACGGCAAAGTTTTGAATGTTGTGTAACCTATGTAAACAAATTCCAAAGCTACGACTAAGAAGAAAATGTCCCAAACGCAATGATTATGGTGCCTAATCGAGGCAGAAACAACAGGGAATCAGGCTACGCACACACAGACCGATTTCATCCGTCACAGGCGTCTTTAACAAAACCTCAATACTGACTGATCATTAACCTATAATCTTGAAGAAGATTCAATTTACTTACACCAACAAAGTCTACAGCATTTATATCTCCATCAGCTTGATCCAAGAAAAATTTACAGAAGTCACTATCATTATTCTGGGATGCGATATGCAATCGTCTGGAGCGAGGCAAGAAATCATACCTCCATCGTACCGCATCCTCATCATACGACCTAGACAAAGAACAGAAATCAGATTCAAAAGACTGAGTTTCATAAAGATTTCTAAGTCAATTGAAAAACACTGCAGGCATTCTGCATGAAAGCTGACGACAAAATGAAAGAACAAGATCTTGTGATGCTTCACTTCATCAGCTAATATTGAAGACACATGGCAAGGCATAGAAAATCTATAGAAAGCTACAGTTTGTTTTACAATTTGCACTCAGAGCAAATCAGTGTCTTTTTATCCTTCTGCAATACTCAAAAAAAAATTATCTTCAAAACTACACCAGCTACAAGGTTGTACCTCACCAAATAAAAAATTCTACAGTGTGTCAGAAAGCTGTGGCAAGTCATGAATTACAACATTATTAGAATGTCAAGAAATAATTTCAGCTCAAATGTTAGTGAAACGCATGATGAGTTTCTTCCTAGAAGGTTTGTTTCCCTATTGCATTTTGTTCGCACAATCACAATTAATTTCGACGCCAGTTTTACGCTATTCTCATCGCCATCTTGGGTGTTGGAAGTTTGGTTTCAGGCATCGTGATAAGTCAGTGACTTTAAACCCCCTCCAGCAATGCAACTTCTCAAACGACAACGAACTGTGTGAAATGCTGACTATGTTCTTACCTTTCCCTTTGCAAAGTAAGGATTCACGGTTAATTATCCTGACTTGATCATTGCTCTTGCTTCTATTGCTAGCCAGTAGGGAGTAAACATAGACCCTATTCCAGATTTAAATCTGGAAATTATACGTTCTAGAAGCTGTGCAGAAGACAGAAGCCCAAACTTCCTCGAAACTTGTCAGATTTAAACAAAAAGCAAATCGTATCGGAATATTTCTCATAATATTCATGGTATAGATAACTTCAGCACCCCAGAAGCATGACACAAAATCAACCTGCTTATCTTGGCCTTTACAGTAATCTAATAATTTTGAAGAAGCTACAAAGTATCAATAATATCTGCAATGCTTTAAAGAAAATCATAAATAGTAAGTATTTAAAGTAACTCTTAGGTAGCTTAAACAATTCACTACACCAAATTACCCATTTAAACCAAAATATCAAATACCCGCTACTTACTGATGGAAGCCTGGCAAATATGAAAGAGTCTTCTACGGGCTTATTACTAGTGCTTTGGGTCAGATGAATTGCCAAACATTTTCCATTAAAACTATACAGTTATTATATAACCATGTATGCCATTACTATTATTACTATTATACCTATATAAAGATGTTCTCACGTGAAAACAAACATGTGCCTAATGTCGCACACAAGGCTTTTTAGGCTCCCCAAATCCATGCTCTTTTAATCTCCAACCAACCATATTCCACATGGTGGTAGATCTCGCTATTTTAGCGAGAAAGCTTCCACGGGTCGTCTGCATTGTCAGGAAGAAGATGAAACACGACTAACATCGTGAGCAACACAACTAGATGTCTGAGGATGTAACATAGGAGTAAGAAACTCCGGAGAATGACTAAACAGTCTCACCCTATTTACAGGGTTCTTTATCTGTCGATGACACAGACAGGAGAAACCAACCGACAAAATAAACGAGCCTT
>JAOBRC010652008.1:0-17792 GCA_027575255.1 Scolionema suvaense
AGAGTAGCACACGAGCCAGGTTGTTTGCAAACTGCTGAGACCAGCTCAGCTCGACTTGAGAGTAGCACACGAGCCAGATTGTTTGCAAACTGCTGAGACCGGCTCAGCTCAATTCGAGAGTGGCGTATAAAGCCAATTTTAATGTCAAACCAAGACAAGCATGCGTACGATGAGATATTGGCGAGCACGTGGACTTCTCTGTTTATATCAAAATGGTAGTAGGAAGATTGAGAACGAGTGATCAGATTTGATGCCTTAGCGTATGTGTCTGGCAATCACTCATATGAATTCTTTTCGTTAGATGGCGAAGAGGAACATGTTCGAAATGAGTACAACTCCGTAATGCGTTTTTAACAAGACGCATAGAAGAGAAGTGAAATAAACAGAGCAAATGGAGAACAAAATAATCGGCTTGACAGTGGCGATAATCGACTGAAATAGACACGGCATATTACATTCGCACATAGTTCCGTCAATTGAAACGGGCACTACCATGAAGCATCATAGGAAATACTGATAGTGCTGATGAGGACGAACTGTTTTGTTCTGTCAGATGCCACAGGACCTGTCACGGAAGCTACCCGTTGAACAAAATAGGTACGTCCAAAACATATGTATTATATACAACCACTATGTACCTTTTTTCCATAAAAAGGCTGTCATTGAATCAAAATCTATTACATTTCTTTCTTTGCCTAGAACGCATGGCGATGTTTGGTAAGAATGCGAAGAGTGAAATAGCGATCAGTTAATAACTATTATCAAAGGCGATACTATCTCTACGTTTCCTCTCTTTATTCAAAGAAAACGTTGCGTAAAATTAACAACTTTGCCCACAGTTGCAATGCAAAACTCAATTTCAAGACAAAATGCATCGGAAAAAATAGCAAAGGTCTTGCGGTAAGTGCATGGAGTTATGTTTTATTTACTATAGAAACAGTACGCAAAATTAAACGTAAAAAAGTGATCGCCTTTGTATACTAATTTATAAAAGTTTCCTCCATTGTAAGTCATTTACTAATCGTCGATTATCTAGCCTCGTACAAGCCATAAAAATATTGCATCTAAGCAGTACAGTACTTACACCAATTTATCAATCGGCAACATCCTTGCTGTGACGGCGATGAGCAACGAACGTTCGTCAACGAAATCTTTCTAAGCCGTCCAGTTGCACTGCTTCAAAATATCTCTAGCAGTGGTTCTTAAATCCTTTTCTTCACATAAGAATCATCCAACAGTCGTATCATCATTTGATCAGGAAATCACAATTAATCTTTCGATGCCCCAGTTAGATCACTATAAGCAGAAATTTGAATCCACTCTGCTACTCTTTGAAACACCCATTTACTAGTTATCCTTTGTCCTTACACTCAAGAACATATACTACATATTCCACACACCGTCTTGTTTCATTCGCCCAATTCCCTCTCTTCCAAAGTATCAGCAGTATCTTCCACAAGCATACTTGCTTTTCTGTATGATCAAGAGTTAGTTTTCACCTCATTCATGTAACGAGCTATCCAATCAAACATGACAAATTGTCCAATTGCATTGTATTGAAATCGAACTTACAGGATACCATTGCAATGCTAAATATGTTTTGTACGCAATTGTTCTTAAATTCAATTCTAGATGTGCGTTTTTTAATAATTCTGCAAATATCTTTACTCTGCAGTAAATATCACAGGCGGAGCGGAATCAGTGGATAAGGGGCTTATATGTCAATGCGGTGTATTTGGTGCCTTATTTGACTGACAGAATGGTGATATGATACAAGCAAATTTTATTCTATGTGTATGCAGAATAGACATATAAAGAAAAATAAGGCTTTTGAGGAACCTTTTCATCAAAATGTCCAACATTTTTCACACAAATCCCTTTCTATATGACGTGATAGCTAATGTTACAGTGTCTCAATTGCCCACAAACTTCTGCCAGATGTGCATTATATAGTAAGTAACCTCTGTGCTACGTTTTAACACTATACACTTAGCTCTTCACAAAATATGAGGGGGAGAGATGCGGAATCTTACCCCTCTCCAGATAGCGTACAGGGCCAAAAAGCCAATGTAAAATAAGGCAAAGATGCCACAGATCAAAGTCCATGGTTCTCCGACAAACAAAGGATATTTTATCATGGAATAAGCATCCTTAGTAATGATCGTTCAATTAAACCTTCCACTTAATGCGAGTTTGGACGAATCTAATAATTTTGGAAATACAAGAGCTCGATACACCCTTTCACAGTCCCATTTTTAGATCCATTTATGTCATGTATCTACTGAACAACGGAAGTAAAAAAATCATTAGTGGGGTTCTCTTGCTAATGGCAAGAGTCGTGCGAAAAATTGGATTAACCTATTCTGATGATCTGTTTACGCCCGGTGTATACTTTGCCTAGCAGCAGCGGTGAAACTGTGAAAAGGTGCATTTTCTCATTATTGAGGTTATTTAGAAAGTTTATCCTGCTTAAATCGATTGGAGATATTCCAGCAGCTGCTGGGGTTTTTATAACACTCCTGTAGTACAATGGCATATTCAAAATACAAATGTTTGACAATTCGTCACAGCCGCCGTCCCATAGGTGCTGCTCCTACTGTCTAGTGACCTCAGTTTTCAGATATTACTTCACCTGCTGAACAGAACTTATATGATGGGACAGTATATCATGTTGTATATTGTACGCGACAAGGAAACTTCTCCTCGCCAATATACTTGATTCAGTAGATCTCTTCAAAACTTAGCACTAGCTGCTGTGCTAGAGAACGAGTTGATCGTCTCTCACTGAACGACCTAGAGAATGATGTCATGAAGATATCAGCCCAGCTCAGTATAATCGTATAGCAAGTGTAGTTTATCATCTCTCCCAGTAGAGTAAATACGTGCATCTTTATGAGCCAAAGTGTTTCTAAGACTGTCCGCTTATAACTAGCAACTTACATTGTCTCTCAGGCCGTCAGCATATGATTAGTAACTTATATTGTCTTCTAAAGTACGTGTTTTTGAAGGCCATTAATATATAACTAGTAACCTCCCTTGTGTCATAGATGCATCTGTCGAGGTGGCAGAAAATAAAGTGGCAACTGCAAGCACAATACCGAATACTGAAAATTCCCAATATGATGTATCTGGACCATTAAAACATTTGTATTCCGACAGTACAGGGCTTGAAGCCCGTTTCAGAGCATTTGTTACTCCAGAGAATGGAAAGCTATGGTGGGAGGTCGACTTGGGGCGCGTATATGGTATAGTGAAAGTAAGTAGTCCTCTTATTGACCTTGCTTAACTATTTAAATGCATGTCCCTGACGCATAGGTGCAGTAGGAACCGAACATCATGTTTTGTGGGTGTCCCACTATGTAGAAGACGTTTCTCACAAGTTATTTCATTATCCATGGCTGAAGGAGTCTTTAAATTGGTGCACTGAAGTATCTAAAGTTTTATTCCACGCCGCAGAATAATAACACATTTTATAGGCATTATTGCAAATATAGGTAATATAACATAGCGCTAATTCTTCTTGGAATGAGTTGATTGTAGATGTGACTATTGCGAATGATTTCGAGTGTTCATGAGTTTAATCCTATGTTCTCCGAATTTCGATGTTCGCATTTATCACTCACAGGTAAAACAATTACCTCCTTCCCAGACCAATAAACTTCTATTTCGGCCAAATTTTACCGGAAACCTCTCTTAGATGAAATCCAATATTCAGAGGTGAGTATCAAATAACTTGTCATAGTCGAGGACTATAAAGCCTTAAAAAGTAGTAACAAATGATCTGAAGAATTTGAAGATCACCTGTATTTTGGAGACCTAAAATCCGGGAACGTGCCAGTCGGAACTAACAATAAACTTAGAACCAATTTCAGGCGACAGAAAATTTAGTCAGATGGTTTTCATGTCTTGAACACTGTCTATAATCAAATTGTGCATTTTGGGACCTAAAAATATTGTTTCTTCCCATATACTTAAAACAGTTTTCTTACAAAATGGGAGGACACACATATGCATCCCATTGTTTGATGCCTTAGGCAACAATGAAGTACTACAATGTCAACGACACGTATTGCATCTATCTAAATTCTTTTAGAAGGTATGTCTGTGAGACATTCCGAAAACAAACGCGCAAGGATTTTACCTATGACATCTAAATGCCTTCAGTGATTATTTGAAGGTTTGCGTGTCAACATGAAAGTGTAATGGCAGATTTGCTTCGTTTAGGTGATTGTGCAACGAGCAATGCCATGCGGCGACGATCATAAACTGAAAGGTGTTAAGATATACACTCGAGTTGATGAACAAAAGTTCCTTTGTGGTACATTCGATGAGGGCGAACCACTGCCAAAGTCACATGACTGCAGAAAATCACAGCCTCCTCCCGAAGAAAACATTTTTGCCTGTAAGAAACAACTTCGTGGACGATATGTGCGCATTGAAAAGGATGACCCTGGGCAGCAGCATTACCTTCAGATAGGATATGTTATGGCTTTCCATGCACCATGTAAGTCTCTTTGGTTGATATTTTCGCACTTTCACTCACATGTGATCATTTTAAAATCATAGGGCTAATATACCAATATATATCGTATATAAACTGCCTTTCTTAAATGTTAATTAAATTCTCAATACTTGTCAGTCACTATTTCTTCTATTTTCCACGCTCTCGATGCATCAATTTCCAGAGCTTATATTGTACATACTAGTAGATTATAGCTCCTATCTCTAGAATTTATATGTTGCATGCGTGTAGATTAAAGCTTCGAACTACAGAATTTATATTGTTTATGATACTATCAAGTGCAAAATATTTAGAGAGGCATGCGCAGGA
Source organism: Scolionema suvaense (assembly GCA_027575255.1). Taxonomy (NCBI): domain Eukaryota; kingdom Metazoa; phylum Cnidaria; class Hydrozoa; order Limnomedusae; family Olindiidae; genus Scolionema; species Scolionema suvaense. The sequence continues at coordinate 4,832 of JAOBRC010652008.1, forward strand.
AAAGATTTTTGCGCACCACTGGTGATAAATAAGCGAAGGCCGTTCAGAATCGCCGGAATCAGGGATGGTGGTTTTGCATTGACGACTTTACTTATTCAGATTTAGAAAAATACGGTGGTCATAAGTTAGGGTAGGGATGGGAAAAGGAGTAGCTTTATTTTTGTAGTTAACTATTTAAGTGCTATTGACACAAAATGCACGGCTGAGTGCACTGCCTCTCGAAATGGCCAGATATTGGACATAGACTTTCGTTTTACCAATTATAGAAGTTACATTGTACAACACTACTTAGTCAAAATGCATACAAAAGCTGTATTGCAATCGGTAACACGACATGTGCAGTGAAATATTTGTTTAAAGAAACAGCGTCTTTTCAAAAGTCTTTTCCGTACGATATTCTGAAACAAATAAAAAACTGCTGTTTGGAGTTATTTAAATGAGTTAACCCGGGATCACATAGCCTATTTTGTTTTATCGATTTCACGTAAGGGGGTGGGGATGGGGGCGGTGGTAACACTAGCTGGAGAAATTCTTTAATAATTCCAAAACGGCTACGATTAAGGTACGATTTTGAAACTCTCACAATACTTGCATAATTTATTGAGATACTCTTTAACACAGATTTCATGTCCATATGTGATCAAGAACGTGACGTTTTTTGAGACGGGGTCTCAGCTGTATTTTCAACCGACTTTTGCAACACTATAGACGGTCTCGATCGAAAACTGATCATATTTCCCGAACGCCTTGCAATATCGACATCAAACGTTGCGACCATCTAGAAAATGTATTATCATTTAAATAACTATACATAGCATTGCTCCAAGTATTCTGGGGTTTGATCACGTGACATTTTCTCGGACGGGTGTCAACAGGAATTTCCAAAAATTAATGACCAATAACGCAAGAACTTATTGCCACGAGCACGTTACAAAACATGTTCCTGACGAGTTTCAGACAAATGAATGGCTGAAACTTTTAATCTTTTAAAGATACAGCTATTTCGAAAATTATAAATTTTTTTGAAACAAGTAACCCCCGTCTCGGAAAACACCATGTGTCTGCCCCCCCTGACCAGATATGGATATGAAAATAGTGCCAGTTAATGCTCCGATAACTTCTGATAAGGCAAACTTCAATTTCATAGTGTTATTCGTTTAGGAGTTGTAGAAAGTCTCCGTCTACTTTGGTGGTACCATGTGATCCCGGATATTTGAACCCAGGTTAAGGGTTTGCATCTCACTCTGCTATTGCATCTTTTTTATTATAAGCATAAAGCTTATACGCATATTGAGGCTGAGATTTTTGAAGAAATTAAGCATGATTTAAGCATACACCAAGGCTGGAAATGAGGTTCACCTGCAATTACTTTCTATGAACTTTTTTTGCAAAACTCAATATATTGGTGTTTGTTGCCCATAACTTTACGTGACCATTTCAACAAGTTTTCTAAATGTTGAGCTATAAAATAGCAGATTTGGCAACATTTCTTTTCGCATTATCTTTCAGTGTCAGAGACACTTTATTGTGTTCATTCAAAACTGCAAGAAATTAAGCATATGGTAAGCATAAATGAACCCTGAAACCACGAAAAATTCAAGCATACTACAGGCTGAGCTGAAATTACCTGATTCTTATAAGAAAAAGGTGTATGGTCAAGATTTGGTGATCAATTTATGATCAATTCAATAAAGCCAATGAGAGGACATTCAGTTGAGAGCTACTGAAATATGCCATAATGGATTTATAAAGTTGGAGTTATGCAATCTTCAACCCAGGACTTCTCTTGATGTGTTTATGTACATGTATGCGAAAATCCCTTGAAGGAAAGGGCGAAAGAAGCAGCTTTTCAACAGGTACTTAATTAGGTTGTACTAGACTTTTCATCCTGTCTGTAATAAAAAAGAAGAGAGCCCACCTGGGCGCAAGATTCGCACTTCAGTGTATTTTATAGGGGAAAGGATTAGTAGGGAACCTGCGCAAGGCCCCCTGCTTATCTTTCCCCTCATAATATCCGTTGATCACAAATTATTGCCTGAGGAAAGTTTTAGAAGCTGGTGTCGATTTGTCATGTGACACTATTGTCCTCAAGAATTTACTGACGCTGGAAGATTTGGCTGCCATTTTGGGGCGTAGCTACCTATATACTTTTGCCTTTTTTGGCTTTCTACGATTCGTTACTCGGCGAGTATAGTTATGATCAGCTGATGTGCTTCTTCAACCATGGTTACTCATCTGTCATTTCCTGAAAACTGCATCAACAAATACCGTTTCAACTCCGACCTACAGAGAAAACAGGGCAAAAAAATCAGAATTGGCCTGTCCTTGGGCGCGGCAATATATGTATAATACCATATAACTATTGAAACTTGGCAGTATTGCTGCTCAGACTCAGTTGCAGGTGTCTGTAAGTTTAGTAGGCGTTCGTATTATGCTTTGGCTTGTAGCTGTAGGTGCAAGGTACCGTAACAATTATGTGCGTCAAGTTTCAGGCGCATGCGTCAGTTGATGTGACATCGCATGCCAAGTTTCAACTGGTGTCAATAAAGTTTTCCTTTAAAATTGTTCCTAAAAACTTTGGACGGAGCGTGAGGCCGACCGGTACTAGCTGTTTATTTTTCAAAAAGCAGAATTGTTAGTTCTACTTTGTCTTAAACATTTGGAGCTACCCGCTTAAAATTCGGCTTTTTATGTAACAGTTTCGAATTTTGGTCAAAAATTTATAAAAAGCCTCGTTAAGTTTTGAGTATTATTCGATGCGCAAGTTAACTATGTAGGTTTGACGTGCTTTGAATTAAGTTTGCAAAAGTTAATTGCACCACACTGAAATTCAGAAAGCGAGGTTTTCCCCTAACCGTAACCCTAACCCTAACTCTAATGGAACCCTAATTGGAAAATCCTGACCAAAGGCATTGCAATTTCATGTTTTAGGCTTCTGCAGGCATTTTGAACTAGAGCAGATAGGAGGCTGGTGTTTGTTTTGAATCCAAGATGCACCTCTTTCAGACTCACATATCAAGTTTCAGTGATTGGTTACGTACTTTCAAAGTCATGAGCAAAAAGAATTGAAATTGTACCTTGGATTTCTACCTCTCCCAACGGATCTGTATTTTACACACATTTTGCTTATTAACTTTTGAGCCACTGAACCAAATCACTTCAAAATTTACATGCTCATGTTTATACATCATACTTTGCATGCAAGCCCCAAGTCAATAGCTGCTCTACGATCACCGACAAAATATGACAATAAATGAGGGTTCCTTATACCGCATGTGAAAGAGTGTTGAAGAAGGCTTTGAGTGGCCAGAATCATATTGCGCTAACAACTTTACTGTTGTGGCTTTCCCAAAAATAGGTGTTTGTGGTTATTGAGTGCATGGATGGCGGGGGAGTGGTTGTCAAAAGGCGTGGCGTGATTTTTTTTAATTTTTCGAGTACTGTGGACGCAAAGTAAAATGCTGCGTGAACTGCTTTTTCAAACGACCTAATTTCGCACATCAGCAGCTGTCGATAGGTACAAATTGGATGTAAAACATACCTTTCAGCGTAGAGCTTGCAAACTGGCTTTATAGGCAGAATTTGAAAAATAGCCATTTGGCCTTTTGCTTGAAAAAAGCCACTTTTGCCAATTATTTTGACTGGAATTATAGATCCAAAATGGCAGCCTCAGCATGTGCGGCGCGAATGAATGAGCACCTATTGCAACTGTTATTGGAGGATAATTGTTGATGCGTTGTTGTGCACACTTTGACAGTGCGTGTGTGAAAATTGCACGAAAAGGAGTGCTGCATGAAGAAGTCATGGAAGTCATAAAGAAGTCTTGCGGTGGAGACATGCTTCTTCTAGATAGTTTTTTTTGCGTATAAAGAGGAAGATGGAGAATAGGTCGATTTCTCAGACTTGGACAAAATCACGATCGCAAGCGTGCAAAAGAGCAATTACGACTTCTAGTTGTGAATCCACGGTCATTTAAAAATCACAAGCATGAAACCTTAAATGCTGAAATAAAAGCAAAGAACTGCAGAAGTAAACTCAGAGAAGCTGCGACGTGGACTATTGCAGCAACTGCTTCAGTTTTAGCAGCAAATCCCCCTCAAACACTGTAGGGCTTTCTTCACGTAGGAACTCTCAATACCATAACCATACCATACCAAAACAAAAGGCAAATGAACGACAAGCAGAACCAGAGGTTTCGCATGAAATAGACATAAGTAGACATATAACCACCTTGATCTTCACCATAAGGGTTGCATTTTTATTTCAAGACACCGGTTCAAATGATCTAGAGCGCATGCTGTTATTTGGTGCTGATGAATGCATAAGGCATTTAACCCTATTTCAGGTGGGCTTTTTTTCAGGTATCAGAAGGGGGCGGGCTTTGGTCCCCCGTCCTAATTTCTATACTAGAGTACCTACGAAGATAAAGCTTGGTAGTGAGTTCCCTTTACTCTAAATGACTCCAAAAAATTAGGCAGAATTGTTTCTCTCACCAGGCTACTTGAGGTATGACGTCATGAGTAACCACGTGTAAAACAGCCAATATTTTGCCCGACTTTGCCCAAAATCACGTTTTTGCCCGTAAAAACCCAAAATTTCGGTCGAATTTGCTGAAACTTGTTTTATTGGGTTCGTTTTATACTTTTGCATTGCATTTTTAGCATTATAACAATATTCCACAGGTTTAATGTGGTTTTTTTCGAGTTTCAAATTTTCTGGGATTTTTTACCCTTTTTTGAAAATTGGCCCAAATTACGTGACCCGTCGACCAAAAATTTTTCAAACTTAGTCAGAATACGTGTCAATAAATTCTGGAGGGTACTGTAAAGCTTGGCTACCAAAACGTTGCGAGAAAAAAGTTATTTTAGGATATCGGACTGGGGAAACCAAAAAGCCCCCCCCCTCCCGCCTGAGATAGGGTCAATTTACGCAGCTTTATTGTCTCAGATGAGTGTCATCAGGAGAAAAAAAAAGATAAAAAATCCCTTACACAAAATAAAAAAGTATGCAATTGGTAAGGGTGCTTCAGTACCAAAAAACGTTTTTCAAGTCTGTAAAAGCATATTAAAACTATATTAAAACAACTAGATGCAAATTCGTACATGCAACTAAGCACCTATCTAACTTCATAAGTAGTAGGTTGTTGTATTTCTTGGACCTATCTGCGCAAATTTGATCTATTTGGAGCATCACTATTACAATCACTACAGCTTTTGAGCCAGAGCTTTTACAATATCCGCATCGAATTATAGCTAACTTAACACGAAAACTGATAGTATCACTTACCAAATTAAATCATATGTAACATCTCATCCAAATCGTTTCTGTATTTCATATTTATTTTCAACTTAGTTGGCATAGACTCAGTTGAGACGTAGCCATAAGAAGCGAAGAAGTTCGTTTACGTGAGTATGGTTGAGGTAAAAGTACAGTGCTTCAAATGGAGTCCTTTCCACAATGTCATCACTTGCAGCTTGTGTTGAACCGTTCAGTTTACACGAATGTACTTTTCAAGTATTAGAGTAAACGAAAACTTTTTGAAAGCAGAGATTTGAAATACTTGACTGTATAACTTCAAACGTGACTCAGACATTTGGGCTGGTACACTGGAGTAGCTGACAAAATAAGAGGGCAAAAGGGTAAGAACTCTAAAAATGAGAACCAAAAAGAAATGCCAGAAACTGACCCAAAACAGCAAAGAATGACTCATCATTCATGAAAATTCTCTTTTGAGATGCAACATGGAAGGTCTGCTTCAAATAGCATAAAAAAAGTTTTAGTCCACACACAGTATAGGCTAGCTCTGCGAAATTTGGTGAGTGTACACAAAACCTCTCATATTTTATGAGCAAAAAGGTGAATAAGTCAATATTGGATATACTGGCTGCATAAACTCTATGGTCTCAAAGCTGAACTCTCAGAAGAAAGCTTCATTTCTATCGTTAGAAATAACCTTACCAATCATATATTAAATTGGTTGAATACTGTACGTTTTTATGTATCGTTCAGATTTCGCTGATTACGATCCAAACCAATACCACATGGACTACGATATTCCCTCTCGTAAGTACACTGCTGATCTTTGTTGCATTTTTGTTGTGCATAGGTCGTTTTCTGATGATAGTATTCCCTTGCATAAGTATACTGCTAATCTTTGTTACATTTTTGCAGAGCAGTAGTAGTTTTCTGATAGCACTAAACGGTCTTTAAAAACAGTCTAAATATTGGTATGCCTGATAAAAATATGCAGAGCAGAGTAAAAAGTTATAGAAACGTCTCCATGTTCTTGCAATAACACACGTTGCATCTTTCTCATGGAATTTTTCACTAAAGTGTAATTTATCGGTAGTAAATCAAATACGTCGCTTCTATTGGTTACCGGACAAAGGCAAGGTGGTAAATGTTTCATCTTGATATATGCTACCCACCTGCACCCAATAAAAGTCGTGGTCAAAATGCATTGAGACGCATGCGCAAAAGTGGCTTCCTGCCGCAAGCAATAGATATAATTTAAGACAGTTTTGAGTCGCTAGAATCAGGGAAGGCTGCTGGGATTGCATTTTTTTATTATCTAGGGTTAGGGTTAGGGTTAGGGTTTTGCTCATGAGGCGTGGTAGGGGTTGAAAGTTTTGCCAATTAGAAAAATCCTAACCCTGACCCTAACCCTAACCGCAACCTCAAGTGTCATCGATGCAATTTTATAATATAAGATTGCAATGCTGAGTGCACCACCACTCTAAATAGCCAGATATTAGAAGTCGACAATCTTTGATAGGTTCACGCTGCTTACAAAAGTATCTTTCATCGTCTGGCTTGCAAACACTGGCTTTATGCACAAAATTTGGAAAATTATTCCAGTACGTTTTGTCCGAGATTGTCCAATAGCACAGTAAAAACTTCTATACAAATTGTTCCTGACCGAGTTATATTATTTCTGATGTTCAAATGGTTACCGCAACATCCCAATTGAAAGTTCAAGGTAGATGGTTTTGTACTACGTACTTCGAATATCAAATCGTCCTTCACTGGCGTAGCAATATAGCTCTAGTTTCTATGTCGCGTTCCAGCTTGTCAACAACTGTGGTGTCTATCTCTTTAGGAAGCCGGTTTGGTACTGGCGCGACTGATGTGTTTCGCTTGAGCTGTCCTACTTTTCTCAATGAGTATGAAAAGTTGCTCGAACTGACCTTGGATATGAAGGAAGGTATCGATTACATTGTTGTAAGCAGAAAGTTCATGATCGATTGCGTTGATAATTTAATTGGAAACTCTGAATACGATGATAATCTGATGATGAAGAAGATCGACAGTTCATCCTTCAAGATTTGGATATCTGTTCATCCGGAGAAGATTGAAAGTAAGACACCTTTCTTTCAAAAATTTTGCATTCTCAGAATAGTCATGCCTACGATACACTTATAAGTTATCACAGCCACACATGTGAAAATCGGAATATGAAAAAGTTATAAGTATGCGTAACCGATAATTTTCCTTACTGTCCTATATTTTGATTGAGCATCTACCTAATATGATACGAGCGATTTTCTACTGTTTCGTTGGTATGTTGAATGGTAGTTCTTGTTCTCGACTTAAAAGGAACATCTCAGTTCCGGAGAATTGTTTATGATTATTATCATGCGTACAAGAGTCTCATCCTGCTTCGTCTAAGACCGTAAGTTGAGTAACAGATTTTCGCTACCATGTATGGCAAATTCAAAATTTCAGAAGTAAAAGTTTAACCCAGTTTTATATAAGTTCTGAACCAACCTATTTTATACAGCGTCTGGTATATTTGCCAACCCTACTAAAAATCGCTCTGGATGCACTAAGGCACTATGGTCTAGTTTTATTTGACGTGAAGGAAATTTCGACGACGTCAGTAATGGTTCATGACGTCAGCATTGTAGTAATTTTAAACCAAATTTCGAAGATTCCTTAAAAAAATTCCTCTGACTGAAATCGGTTGTAATTTCATGTGGTTAAGGTGACACTAAAGTACAATGATCAGATGGATTTTACATATTTTATGCCGATCAAAACCGATTTGACAGTAATTGTGATCTGCCCACCTTCAAGAAACTACACGCAACTTTTCATCTGCAGGGGCTGGGGCCTTTAGCTTTGCGCTAAATGTATCTTTCATTTTATTTTATCAAACGCCATCAAGTTCCACCACAGTGTGGTGACACCATCGCACTGACGCCAGTTTGTACAGTGAAAAATTTTTTATGGGCAATTATTAGCTCTCCCCGACATGAAGCAATGAAGTATATTTTGATTTGCATTGCTTCATTATATACAGGCAACGTCGCCGCCATTCGTAACATCGTTATGTTCTGACATCCCCTCGCGACCATCTTACAAAATATTTTTATATATTTGCTACTTCATCAGTAATTAAGTGGAACATTTTTATCGCAATATCGATTACTCTGAAAGATCCCGTATGCTCGGGGTACACGGGAACAATTAGATGGTCAATTCGCGGGACAATTCGATGGACAACTGAGTTGTCCCTGAATTGTTCCACAATGCACATTGGATAATTCGTAGACAATTCTGAATCATGCAATATTAGTCAGACGCAGGAGATCGATATCATTTTTGGAAGAAAATCAAACCGAACTGATTTTTGCCAAAAATGATAATGCGTTGTCCCTCAGCATTTCAATGGCTTCAAATAGAAAACCATTACATTGCGGAAGAGCAATAAATTGAGAAGCAGAATTGTCTGGATCCATGAACAGGCTATTTAAGTTTAATGATTTTCTGTGCAGTTGTCCATATGGACAATTACCACGTTGCACGGCGATAGTTAATTCTTCTGGACGCTAGAAAATCGTCCTACGAATTGTGCCGTGTACCCCAAGCAGTAGAATGATTGCTGTTTCTAGGACTGTTATGCTGAATGCAGGTACATTATATTACGTTTCAGAGAGGACCGAGCTAACCATCATAAATGCAGAGAAGATTATAAACGAGTATGGACATGAGCTGATTGATGTGAAGCAAACCGATTACTGGGATGAAGATGGAGAAATCAACTTAGGAATGTTGTACACGTTGAAAACTGGAGCGAACTTAGGAGTATTCAAAGACAATGAGGAAGGCAAGGGAATAACGCCAGAAGACATACAAGGCGTAAACCAAGAGGAAGAGGATGAAATCAAGGCAGCAACAGATTATTGTAAACAAAAGAAGTTGCTCTAGTTTATTGGTCAATGTTTGGTATTGTATTCAGATAACTGCGTGTCAGGCTGAAGACGACATAGATACTATAAGAACTCAATATCATGGTTTTTTTGTGCTGTTGTGCTAAGTGTTCACGTGACAATTCGTTTAGGGAATACCTTGGTTCAAGAAATATTCCATTCCTAAGTTTTCAATTTCTGCATGAACCAAAGGCATTCCAAAAACGAATGCTCCATTTTCATTGACAACATGACACATTGTGAGGCAATCATGTTTACCTGCTGAAAATCTGGCCTACTCAGTAGAGCAGTTTTATGCGGTTTATCACAGACACCTCTGCTTGATGCCGTATCTTAAGCATCGCCTAATCAAATACACCACGAAAATCCTAGTCTCCATCCCCCCCTATTAAACAGGATGCTGCGTCTTAAGAATGGGACAGCACTAGTATAATCAACATACCATTACACACATCACATTCTGCATGAAAAAAGTCGCAAATAACACGTTTTAATCACAATTTGTTTGGCATTAAGTATGTGCCTCAATTCTGTAGTTTCTTTTGCAAAAGAATGCTTAGCATTAGCTTGGAGGAGTGTGGCCTCTATTATAAGAGAAGCTCCTATAACAAATATTGACACTAACAGTTCTGCAGGGGGGCTGGGTACATTACATTTTTGCTGAATGGCTGAATGGATAATGGAGAAAGTCCTTGACTTATCCATCCATTTATGCTGTAATGCTGCATTTCTCCGTATGATTTCCATCGTTACAAGCCACCAGTTGCGTATTGCTACTGGCTACTATACTAAAAGAACCAAACACAGGACCAACAGTTACCTGCTATACAAAAACATGCGCACTTATCAGCCATAACATATATCACAGGTTCAGTACCATTCCCAGCTTAGCAACCGTTATTCTGCCACTCAGAAATGATCTATTCAAGGCTTCCAAATTCAACAACAGCTTATCAAAGAAAAGAGACCCTTCATGCCATCTGCTTGTAATTTGCCCTCTAATTACGTCCATGTTACACGTAACTATCTGTCAGTATACCAAATTTAAAGTCGTTCGTGGAACATTTCCAGAATTATGGTAGAGTCCTGGGGTGACCCGAAAAGCCCAGTAGAAAGAGGGTTAAGCAACCTCTTGCGTGGAACCATATGTCCAGCAGCACATAATAGAGATCGAATAAAATGATATTGTTGGTGTGACTGGCTGATGTATTTGAGGCTTTTTGATCTCAAAGAACATTTTGAATATGTAGCCGTAGCTAACTGATGCGGAAATCAGGAACAGGACATCCATAGTTGGGTAAACATATCGCTTGTATGTGTCAGGCGAGTAATTGATGTTGTATCCATGCAGGAAGGCATCAATGGTTGCGGCTATGATACTTATAACCACCGTCGTTACACATAGCCATATGGTATTCTTTGGTGACCACAAGATTTGATATTTGATGTTCAGAAATACTTCGAAGAATAGGTCCAAAGTTTATATAACTTTGGACCAATGTTCGAAGTATTTCTGAACATGCCGTTAGCTAATCATGTTCAAATAGCAAGGGATGTTGAAACAGGCAGCTATTGCCATCATCACGGGGTGGTCCAGGTATTCACTGACAGCCAGGAAGGCTATGGATACTAAGCATACAAGAAGTTCTGCTATGCACAAGCTTGTGAGGTAAATATTTTGATTCCTACTCATTCTCCGAATTTTAGCCCTAATGAGGAAAGCGAGTCCAACTGCATGTAGTAAGACATTTAGGGAATAGAGCACTAATAGATTGACGACAAACACGTAAACTAAATGATCGTATGAAGGCTGCTCCTGTTCTGCTGCATTTTCTTTACATATCACCCTTTCCAGGAAAATATCTCCCCCGCCAGCGTCCTTATCCTTTGAGCAATCAATGTACTTGACGTCTGGAACCAAAGCCATGCCTCTTGTGTTTTCAAATTATCTTTTGAGTATCCGTGAGTGTATTTGGGTAAGTCAATGATGAGTCTTCTGATTACTGGAAGAGTAAGAACAAGCGTAAAATAAATCAGCTCTCAATAATCATATCAGAAGAGTACAAAGCAGATATAAGAACATTGCTTTAAATTTCAATCCAAAGGTGGTTTATTGTATCATTTAAATGTCCAAAAATAAAGCAAGTTTTGCAATGTGCTAAAGGGTAAAATAAAGTTTTACACTAGGCGCAATATTTTTAGTCTCATGCTGTCCTGTTCCAAATCTTATCTAGCATCACAACTAGAATACAGGTTTCAGATGCAAAACTTACGAACTGTTGAGAGATACTTAACTATGACATGCATACAATCATTTATGTTATTTATGCCTGTAATTTTTGCTGAGAGAATCACCTTTTTCCTGTTTTTGCTCATGCTGTTTCAATGCATGTGAGTCTGTCAGTATATCGGCTTTTTGAAAATATACAGTATATGGGCCCCTATGATCTCCAGGAAGGACACCAGCTAGAGACAAGAAACTTGGTAGGATAATAGACCATTATCTAGGAAACAAAAAAATGCCAACAAATTTTGCTGACGTCATCAACGTTTTTTCAACGTTTTAAATTTTTTTTATTGAGTCTGAAATTTGTTTAAATCTTACTAGGACCATTTCCACCCATGTTTTGAATGATTTTCTGGGGTTTGGAGCATTTTTATGACTTTCAACTTCCTAAAAATGGCAATTATCCTTATTTTTTGTCAATTTTGCCTCATTTTTATGTCAATATCGCCTTCCAGAATTTTGCTATAACTCAAAACGTATAGCAGGTATCGACTTGCAGTTTGTTTTAAAAGTTTCCCAGGTAAATTGTAGGAAAAGGCAACAAAATTCATGCAAGTAGCTTCTCCCAAAAGATCTTTACCGCAAAAAAAACCACCAGTGGGGGCGGAATCCACTCCCTCCCATATACTGTAGGGTAAATGGAAATAAAGCAGTAATGATTTGCCCTCCAAAAATTAACTGTTAATTGATGTTAATGGTTTGCTGAGTTGTTTAATTTTGACTTATACTGCTCATGGCTTTGTGCTGTCCCAAACATTCTATTTATGAGCACCAGAATATTGGACGTTACCCTTCCTACAATTCTCTTAAAAAAACTGCACTTTTGGATTGCTTTAGTCATGCTTCAATCTGCCCTCTCCTCCCCTTGTCGGACACGCCCTCAACATTTGTAATACACCCTGAGCCTGGATAACATCAAGGCTTACTTATGTAGTTCATTCCTTACTTACTTACCTTATGAAAAGCCTTCACTGCACTTTTCCCCGTGGTCCTTTGGTCTTCTTATTTAATCAAATTCCCTTTCAATCTTTCTACAAATACACTCTGGTTTCATTTTATTTGTCTGATACCTATCAGCCAATTTGAATCCTTGAGTAAAAAAGTTTGATGGCTTTAGTTTTCTTGATTGATTTTGCCATCTAACAATATGGTTTGACATAAACCCTATTCTTCCCGGGGGGGGGGGGTAAATTTTACCCCCCAAGATAAAATGCTTAATATCTCAAAAAATTACCAGGCCAAAGGCCTGGCAATTCTTTTCAGTGATTAAAATTTATATTTACATCTTTTGGCCAAGTTTCAACCACAAATCATACTTTGTTCAAAAGTTATCGAACTTTTCTCGCATGTGACTCGAGCTGAGCAGCAGAAATTCCCTTTACAAGTTGCCATAGGGAAATAGGTACCTTGCGTTTTGTTTTGCCACAAGAAGAATACTTTACATGAGGTATCTATTCAATGT
>JAOBRC010652009.1:0-10679 GCA_027575255.1 Scolionema suvaense
GAAGTAGGCTCTCTGTTAATTTCAGCAAAGGATGTGAGTGCACGGATGGTAGATAGGAAACAGCATTATAATTTTATTAGCCTAAGCCAATAGCCATTCAGGCTACTTCTTGGAAAAGCATTTAGACATGCATAGTCAATGCAGGTAATTATGGGCCACGTCTCAGTCATTTGATTGGTACCAAAAAAAATAGCTGATAGAATGTAAAACTGCACAAAAACTGCACGAAACCATCAGATGCCTTTTATCTACCATAAATAGATGGACCGTTTTACATAAAACCAGGATTTATTCTAGAAGTTTAGGACAGTGTCCGACAAGGCGAGGAAAGAGCAGATTTGGGTCTGATTTTTCTCAAAAATGCTGTAGAAAGAAGTTTTATCAAAGGGGTGACATCCTCATTGATATTGCAATGCTTAACGGAAATATAAAGTGGGTGGGTGGGATAGGAGTGTGCCGTAAACACGTAGCAATTTGAAAAATATGTGTAGGCCCTCGCTAATCTTTCCACGTGCTCGTATTAACGTAAGCAACACTTGAGGATAGTTGTCTTTGCCATGTGAACACAAGTCATCAGTGGAATTATTAGTTATTAGACGAATTAATTACATCCCTGTGTCAGTTCTTCTTTCCTGCTAGACCAGTCTCCATCCATCTTTCGTGCTTTCCTGTGAATGAAGGATATCATTGCGCTGCCTGATAGTCTTCAGCTGAAACCGTGAGCTTGTGAATTGTTGCAGCACAAAACAAAAAACAGAGCATGCGTAAATTTTATCCTATCCTGCTCTCCCTGGTCCCATGTTACATCGTATACCATGGCTGCTTCATCGTATCTTGCGGCCGCCACATCGCATACCGCACAGGAAGAACCGTATTCTTCAGTTCTTCAGAAGAAACCTTGCTTTAAAGTATCGAAGTCCTAAGTTTGAATGTATGAAATAGATTGCGCATGCGCCTCAATATGTGTGAGCAATAATGTACAAGGCTGTACCAATAACTTCCTACAGCAGCCCATGTCTCTCACGTATTCAACACAATAGGTTGCGTGAAACGCTGCCATATATGGTTCAACATCAAGCTGCTTGGAGAGAGAACAATAGATCGTGCAGTAAAGTGTGACGCTATCTGTGCGAGACATGGAACTAAGCAGCACAGTGCATGATGCGTGTTATTGGCCTTATCCGTTATTGGTGCGGGTTAACATATGCGCATTGGCATAGGGAAGGTTGGCTGAATTTTAAAAAGGGAGGGGATCCCAACGGAGGAGGGATTGACCAAGAAAGGGGATTGAACTCTTCTACACGATACGAATCTGAGCGGCTGAGAATATGCTTTTGCCTCACGTTCGGTCTGACTCATCAAAATTCTATCATTGTTCTTGCCTGCGCATTTTTGTGCCTTCGGGACATGTCGACGTACCTTTATTTGCTCTTTTAACGTTCATGTGTGTTGGGGAGGGGAAGTTTACTTTTAGAATCTATTTGCAAACTTTGGTAATGTCTCCATAACAACGCTGCAAGCCTTAGATTTTTGGTTTTTATTGGACTTCTGTCTGACCTCCAATCTCAACTGCAGGAAATAATTCCCAGGAAATTTATCCACCATCGTTCTGTGAAGTAAATTCCAAACTTTGCAATAATATTTATATACATCATATTTTCTTCACCATTCCCAGTTGGGGTAGGCATTCCCTTGATAAAGCAAAACGCGAAACTGTCATTCATCCAGTGAATTGTGATTCATTCTGGTACAACGCAACTGGGTCACCCGATTCTTTCATGCTTGAATTAAGAGAAGACGCTCTTTTTAGAGGATTATCTGCTGTTGGTATATCTTGTTTCTAAATGCAACATTTTGAGACGGTAATAGCTTAGTTCTAACAGATAGCTTACTGCAGTTGCATCTGTTACATCTGGCTACATTTGTCTTAATACATTCTAAAACAACAGATTTGTATGTGCAGGCAAGGTAGACAAGGATAATTACAAAGACGATTTTAGAATCTTTGCTATATGTAAGATCAGGGAGTGCTTGGCGGCTAGTGTGGTTTTCTATGATCATGTGCATTCACTATTAGCCATAGGCAGTCAACTTCCAACAGGTATAAGTTACACATACACATGAAGCTACTTTACGAGCGTAAGTAAAGCCTTATCACATATCCTCACCTGTGGATCCAATAAAATCCAGAACACCATTTTACACATGGACATTCAATGCACAGTCTATAAAACACTCACATGCCCACTTCAACCTAACATGCAGTGTACAAAGAAAACTTTTATTGTGCAGTGTACGAAAAAAACTTTTATTTATGAAAGTAAGTTAAATAAAAATAAAATAAATGAGATTTACCTCAGGAAAAGTCTCCTTGCAAGAACCTCAGCATGGCTATCATTTAGCAAGTCACCTAAAGAGACCAATGCCTAGATGTTGCTCACATTTCATACTAATCACAAGAGCACTAATGGCAAAGAAGTCGCTACAGCAAATGATTGCAGACCATCACTAGCAGACAAAATCGAAATCACACTTTACAACTAAACACTAAGTGAGTCATTGGTTTCATAAGTATTAGAAGCACTGTCACTGTTTGGACAGGGTGCAAAACTACAGCTATGTAATGCCAACACCCCTTACCAACCATTAAAGGATCGGAAACTTTCTCCAAGGCATTTTGTTCCAGTTGCCATGCTTATAACTTTCATACAACCTAAAAAGATTGAAAAAGTGTTTGAAAAAAGCTTGTAGCTGCATTTCATTCAGCCCTATTGACAATAAAATTATATCAACCCTAATGAAAGTTCCAAGTAAACGTATAACAGAAATATTCCCAACTACAGTAACTTGATCAATGTTTGTGAAAGTAAATGATTTGGAGCTCAGATAAAACAGCTCAATCCTTACCACTCTGCACAGGACACAGCATGACAAAAGCACTGAACATCCCATCGTTTTGTATTGTGCTTTTTTTTATTCCTTTTTTTGTTACATGTATTTTGTTTTCACAGTACATTTACCAATACTTAGTTTTGAGTAATAAACATAAGACAAGGATTGCAAAAATCTGCCTGCAAAGTGGTGGTTAGAGATGGAAGCTTTCAGTCAGTCCCATGAAATAATTTTGATGATCCTGAGAGTACTTACAGGCAGTGCAGGGTTGTCTTGAATAGTATTTATGATGAAAAGCAGGTCTGCGTTCAGTGCTAGGATAATGATTCCAAGACTGGAGGACATATAATGTCTTAAGTTGGAAAAAGAAATTCTTCCAAGTAAGGAGGGCAAGTTTTAGATATGCATAAAGCCCAAAGATGACAGAAATTCAGTCCTAACACTGTCCCTTATTCCCCCCAATTTTCAGAGGTATAGGCCTGATCTTCTCACAATTTCTTCTCATTTTCAATACTTTTCTATACCTTGTTTGGAGCAATATGTAGCAAAAGAATTTTAATGATGTATTTCCCTTTTTTTAGGGGGGGGGGGGAGCAGAGCATAAGAACAAGAAAGATATTTAGAGGCATTTTTTCAAGATTCTTGCTTGTTTCATATAATTTTTGGAATACTTAAAATGGCAGGACACAGGAGAAGGCGTGGATTTTCCTTGCTTAACTCCATGCGAGTGGTGCCAGGCTTACCAAAAAAGTGGAGATACAGAAGAATATTCATAGCAGTATTTGATGGCTGAAAGTGGCCTGATATATTCCATTTACATGTTACAGGTAACCTTCGAGAAAAAGGTTATCAGTGCTGGTCAGTTTTGACATTATTGATGGCCCAAAAAGAATTCTCCAACAACCATGAGAAAAAATGGACTATGATAGAAATTGATGCTAAATTTGTGCTAAATGCATGATAGGCAAATAGGTGAAAAGATCAGGAAAAACACAGACTTTTCGGCTCAGCACGAAAGCAGTTCTATATGCTTAAATATGCAGGGGGTGGATTCTACTTTGGTACAATGTAGAGCTACTGAAATACTCCAACCCCAAAGCAAGTTGACCTTGGCTGAAAAATGTGACCATGGTAAACCCAAATATTGACTTAAACTAACCATAAACTTCATTCTTTTATCGCTGTAAAGAGCATCAATGTTTTAAACATAAATCAGAGGAAGGCCAATAAGATGCCCACCACATAATCCTAGCTGTATATATGTATTGAGATTGGCACACAGTTTCACATGTATCCAGCTTAGCGTAGTAGATACTTAGCTATTTTATTGATGTCAAACACAAAATGATTTATTGAAGTTTAAAAAGGACTTTTGATGGTGGCATTTTGAGTTGTGGTGGGAAACAGTATGAAGAAGCAATTATTGGCTTGTGAAGTGCAGGGTGACAACTGAGAGTGAAATGATAACCTTTTTGTATTTCATCCAAACAAAAGTGTGTTGCAGGAGATAGATTTTAGTAATTGTCGCTGGATCGTTGTACCAATCTGATCAGCTGGTTAGATTGGTACAGGTTCACTTTGTTTTGTGTCAGAGGTTTGCCTTAGGACCACGGTAAAAGACTTTCCTGAACAGCTTCTTGGACAGAAACAAATTGTAAGATGGCGAATGGATAGCCTAGCACAGACTAACTCAATGAAAAAGATGGAGTAAAGCTCTAAGCTTGCTGTTTCGGTGATCTCAAGTTGAGAGACTTCATCTCTACCTGCAGCTCATCCTACATAAGAGTGCTCAGTATGCAAGTTTCCAGTTTGGAAGCCATCCAAAAACAAGTGCTAGGACATGCCTCTGGTAAAGGGCTGCCTGATAAGATATGCTAAAGGCAGTGACCTGGTGGAGGCAGAGACTTATTCATTCATTGTGAATATATTATATATACCGCAATAAGCTTGCTTCTTTTATAATTAACTTCTCTTCAGATTGTGTTTTGAGCAAAAGCAGGGGTGGAATATAGATGTGGCGATTTTTGAAAACATATGATAGTTTGTGCTGTGTCAAGCTTAAGGAACGTAATGCAATTTTTCACCTTGTACCACAAATGTACTGAATATTCAGTGCTTTCCTAAAGAGCATGAAATTTCTAGAGGAACCAAGGAAAAAAACATGTGAAAAGCATGTGCAGCATGGTTCTGTATCAAATGTGGAGATGATCATTGTGATAGCATGTGCAGGGTGATAGTTGAGCATTATATATGATGTATTTGTAATCAATATTAGCAGATCCCACAAAAGCAGTTTTAGGATTTGAGGTTATTTTGTGGTTTGTGCTATTTCAAGAGTTTTACAAAGGCAATTTGACAAACGAGTTGCCTATATCTTATCTTTTACAACGACTTAATACCTGGCACAAAGTGATTTCTATCCAGCAGATCCTTACTTTCTCATACAGTCAACCTGAAACAAAATGACTTCTATTTTGCTTGTTTTTTTTCTCTAAATTTTACTTGAAATAGATAAAAAATCCATCTACAGCACTTATCACATGATCTAAAGGCAGATTTGTTCAATGTTTATAGCATTTCAATTGTAAGAAATTAATTTCTAATGGCTATAACTTCATTTTCAGTGAAGAAAAATACATTAA
This sequence comes from Scolionema suvaense, assembly GCA_027575255.1. Classification (NCBI taxonomy): domain Eukaryota; kingdom Metazoa; phylum Cnidaria; class Hydrozoa; order Limnomedusae; family Olindiidae; genus Scolionema; species Scolionema suvaense. The sequence continues at coordinate 5,535 of JAOBRC010652009.1, forward strand.
AATTAAAAAATTTCACCGAATTTCTGCTTTGAAAGGTTTCAAATCCCATGATCCGGTGATCTAATTCATATCCCTGCGGAACAATGGATATGATTTCTGGCTAACAATATATAAGCTTTCCATTCAGCTGCATAATCAGTTGCTTCATAGACTTAAGTAGCTTGGGTAGACATATATGCACCTTAAATAAAAAAACACTGAATATTCAGTGCTTTTGTGACTTATCATTAAGTCTGCAAACAAAGCGCTACTCAAGCACGGCACACATTTTATGTTGTTCTACGGAGCCCTAGATTCATGTCAAAATACATGTTTTATTTTATAAGAAATCAGTTTGTAGGAAACCAACGAGCACAGCCTCCCATAATTTAAGAAACTTTAACTACTAAACAGAAAAGCAAGAGCAAAATTTCCCAAAAGAGATAACCATATTGAAACCTACTTCACATTTGCACGGCTTAGTCACACAGGAATCATTATTTGCAGCATTTTATTTGATGCACAGTTACATTATGGCTTTAGATGCATTGTTCAGTTGGTTCAAGGACGTAGAAAGCTGTTCTTCAAACTTTCTTAGTTGGGGATGTTCTTCACAAACGTTTTATATTTATTAAGAAATTCAATAAGAGAAAAAGTAAAATCTTAAAAATTGTAAGAAACTTTTACTTCTATCATAGATGCTTTGTTTCTTATATTAGAAACGTGTACAGCTCAAGATAAAACATCTTTCTCGTACTTTGTTACTATGTAATGAGATGGTGTCTTATTCTTCGGTTCTATCTTGTTATAATCCCAGTAAACACCCAATATTATTTGGTCAATACGTTCAAGAACTGTACCGTAATGCCTCAAATAAGCTAGATTACAAAGTCATTTGGAGCAACTTGTATGCAGAACCAGTTATCTAGTAGCACTCACTTAGTACGCAAATCCATAGGAAAAAGACTAGCATGCAGACTCGCTATCTCTTCTCTAGACTTAAATGAGCGCCTGGACACTTATTCAAGGCATTATAACATAAACAAAAAAAAGCTAGAAGCAAATGGAAAAATTTTGGTCAGCATATAGCAACTATCGCCCTTTGGAACATCATGAATGGAGCAGGATAGAGCCATGACAAGATGAGACGAATACACAACATCTGCTGTGAGAAACGCTACAGAAGTATATTGTGTATAAAAGAGCAATTGAGCTCTGGAAGATGACTGAACACCTCCACCCTTTTACAGGGTCATTGTTCTCTGTCGATGACAAGGACAGATAATGCAAAACCAAACGATAAAAAGATGCGGAGAGCGTGGGGCACCTAACATGGCTGCCAAACAGCACGCCTGTTCACCTAAGCAGGAGCTAGCTTGGAGGACCACCTGGGTGCCAGAACTTGTGAACTCCGGCTGTGACCTTAAACATCTTCTACAGGCGCCCAACACTCAGCCCTACCCAAATGGTCATCAGCACCTCCAATTTTTGTAGACAAACTATGCATTCTATTAATTTAAAACTTGTGCAAGCCAGCGAAGATAGAAAGGTCTAAATGTTGTGCGAAAATGAGATACAATGCCTTCCTCACCAAAAAGTTACAGAAAGTCTTCCTCTTGCAAAATATACGAGATCTGCCAGGGCCCAATATAGGTTTATTTTTTTGGAAGGCAGTTGTTCACTTAGTTACAATTATCTTGCGAGCCAGTAAAGCTGGCAAGCCTTAGCCCATGTTGACGCCAAACAGACACAGAACGTGTGAAATCTGTCTTTAATTATCTGACATGATCACATCTCAATCAAACAGGCCATGTGCTGAATTCTGGATGTCAGATGTAAATCGGTGCAGGAAATGAGTGGGCTGCAAATGAATTCAACACTCAGGCAATATGCTCGGCTTCAATTCATGGATATATTTCATAGTGTAGTGAAGAAAATTCCCATATGATGTTTTGGGCGCGATCTTTGTGCACCCAAAAGCGGTCAGTGCTATCTACTTTGGCCACTACTTACTTTATTTGGTCACTGTTAAACTTTGGTCATATATTCCCCGAAGAGTCACGTGGTCCATTCCCTCAAAAAAGGATTTTTACTCATCGAAAAAAGCATGGCGCGAGTAAGGACACAGGGGTCCAAAGAACGACAGTTTCTATTGCCAGACCGTCTTCTACTAAGCAACAAGAAAGCTTGTATGGTAAGCAAGCAACATCTACAACCATATTGGCTGTATGGTGGTCTTGTGACCCTTACGCTGGGTCTTACCTTCAACTAAGCTACAAATATATTGGAATATAAGGTTAAATGTGTATAAATAACATCTCTTATTTTCACACATGCTAGCACTCAAAGAGCTGTTGCAGAAAATGAAATACCTCAGGTTTGACCAGTCAACTAATGCTGCTGCCTGTATTCATACCCAGTGCTAAACACCAGTCAACTAATGTTGCTGCCAGTATTCATACCCAATGCTAACCACCATGCTGGCTTGTCATCACAGCTGTTCAAAGGTATTGTCAGTTAATTTTATCTTTGAAGACACACTTCCAGCAATAAAGTAGCCTAGCCCTAACCTCTTCTCCGTTCCATCTGCAAGCCTTCGGTCCTCAATGTAGATTGGGCAAGATAAGAGAGTACCAAAATACAGGGCCATAACAAGCATTCGGACCTCGGGGGGACCAGACTAATTCACTGTGGAGAGGGTCTCCGTGAGGCAGCACCATGGTTGCTGCCAAGGGAAAATTTTGAAAATTACACTCTCCAGATTGCCATAAAATGGACTACTAGAACGTATACTGCAATATACCTTTATATCTTTTTCAGTTGCTGATAGTTTTTTTGGGGGGCAGGCTCCAAGCCCCCCCCCCCCCTCCCCACCGCTTGCTACTGCCCAGAAATATGGAGTCTGACATAAATAGCGTCCACAAACTGGTGAATGACTCCGCTAGCAATGAAGTTAAACTTTGAAATTCTAGATTGATGGAGAGGAAAGTGAAGTTTGAAAATCAAGTAAGAGACTGCATGCACATGAAAAAACAGACACATTTGGATCAACTCCTTATTTAAGAAGAAGAGATTCTTGAATCTCTGAAGGTTGCAACGTAAAACAATTTATTTTAGTCATATCTTTGCGCATCAGAAAAATCTGAACAAGATAGATAAAAAACTGTATTCTACAGAATTGCAAAAGCCTGGGCTGTCGCAAAGCCTTTCAAATTCGAAGTTTCCAGAAAAAAAAAATAGTTAATGAGAACTTATTTTCTGACTGTTCGGATGAATCCGTGGAAATAATAAGCGTGGGTCTATCACTATCAATCTTAAAGGAAGGGTAACTTTAAAAATGTAGTGGATAGAGCACACCAAGACATGATGTCTAGTTTTGATTTCATGGCAAAAGCTTGTGTAGTTTTGGAGATATCGAGCCCCAACGTTCAGTAGCTACCATCTTGCCTTTAATTATGCATGATGTCACTTGTGTACCACTCAAATTATCCAAGCTTTGTACCTAAAATACTCAATGTTGGATTGCTTTAGAGTATTTTTTCTTTCATTTGATCATAAAGCTGGATAAAATGTCAAAGATCTGTTTTGATAAAATGTACAATTTAAATATAGGTAATGAGTTACTAAGGAAATGGTAATACTTAGCAATGGTACATCGATGACACAAGGGTCGAAATAACAGCCGGACATCGGACATGTCAGGCAAGATTTTTAACATGACCGGTCAAAAGGGTTTGGTTTCTTTAGAAATGTACGGCAATACCTTCCTGAAAAACCATGTGCAAGCCGATGAAATAAATTTGAAGCATTTGTTTTGACTCGTGATACGTCACAGTTCTGTCTTAACTTCTCAAAGTATTCAAAATTCATTGACCATGCATGTCAACGAATCAAGAGCCTTCAAGCCAGCACCCTTGACTACATAAAATATATGTCCAACAATAGCTTTTATCCTGATTTCGACCCCTGTGACATCATCAAAATCAAGATGGTAGCTACTAAGCTTTGAGTCTCGATATCTCCAAAACTACTCAAGCTTTGGCCATGAAATAAACACCAAGTTTCATGTTTTGATGCGCTCTGTCACCTACCGCAAGTTTGTTTTTGACGTTACCCTTCCTTTAAACATCAGCTATGGTGTTTTGAATTGACATATCCTAACGTACTCTTCCTTTTGGCGGCTACGTCACAGACTTATTAACAACCCACAGCTACGGCTACCATTTTTGAGGTGATGAGGCGCGGCGGACCGAAGAGAATTTGACCGTGAATTGCTTGAGGTTGCCGATGTTTTTACAAACTATACTTAGCAACACATAACCGCTAATCACAAAACAGCCTACAATGAATAACAATATTGGTCTTACAAGTCTGCAATGGTAATTCAGCTGAAGTGAAGCGATTCCGATAATATTCATTGCATTTCACAGGCTACTGCTGTTTTTCCACTGAGCGGCAATGGCGACTGAGGTCTTCTAGCATCTCTTTCAAGATGGCTGCCGAGTATGGTCACGTGACTTTCCGAAAGGGAGAATGAACATTAGGCAGCCTTAAGCTATGAAATACTTTCTTTTAAGATCGAAGTATAATAATTATCGCATCATGAGTTAAACAATCTAACTACGGTAGATTGGGGTGACTTGGGCACAGGGGTCATATTCCATTCATTAGGTCCACTCACGACTGTGACTAATCATTTAAAATGTTCTTTTTTGCCTGAAAAGGTGTCCTTTATCCAGTTGGGTGCAGTGGATGTGCTTATGGGGTGACTTGGGACAGCACATTGTGCAGCAACTTGTGATTTTTCATGCTAACAGTGTATTAAGGTCTAATTATGTTCTCGTGGGATCTCGTTTTGTTCTTGTCAGCCAGTAGTCAACTAAGTGAGTAGCGGATTTGCGTTTAATTAAGGTCTCCATAAAGAAGGAAAACATGGCATTGGAAAGGGTGCTAGGTACCCCTAAGACATTAGCCCCCGCCCCCTCCCTAAGTTTTCGGTACCCCCTAATTTCACATACGGATAGGTACCCACTACGGTGGGTACCCCCTATTTCAGCAATAATCGTCAGTATACCCTCTAATACTTGTGGTTTTAAAGGGATCCTCCGGCAAAAAATCATGTTAAGTTCAAAGAAAAATACTAAAAAAATGGGCATGGAGACTTCC
>JAOBRC010652231.1:0-10678 GCA_027575255.1 Scolionema suvaense
CAAATAAGCCCCCGGGGGCTTAATCGAATAAATACGGTATGAAGTGTTCAGGTTAGTGCACCCTTGCGAAACAGTAGAGTGAGGAAAAAGGCTAACAGCACAGCAATAAGAAGCACCACAGCAGCAAGTAACCACAGCACATTTGAAATGTTCTTCGGAGGAGGACACGTAGTGAAGTGATCAAACAGATCGATCTGAAACAAAATTAACATCATCGATTCAGTGGTGTAACATAATATTTTCCAGAGGGTTTCCTGCGAGAAACCTGGTTGCAAGATTTTGGGGCCCTGGCTCTCTAAATGTTTGGAATACTTCATCGTACCTTTGGGTCTTACTCCTCTCTCGAATATCATCAGCTTGAGTAAATAAACAGGATCTAGTGTTTGCATGCATTCCAATTTATCTGCTACAGGTAGAATTTAGGAAAATCTTCCTGTAAAAGAGGGTGCCTGTTTGGGTACCCCGGATCTGAATTCTGTTAGTCCGAAACCTAAATTTGAAATTCTTAGGTGCCCCGGGCACCCATTATGTAACACCACTGGATTCAATGGAACAATTTGCACGTTTGCTGAAATATAGCTGATCAAGCACCTGCTTACTGTAGATATAGTTCATTGAAATGACACTTCTAATTCTTTACCTTCGGCTTTGAAGCAAATTGTTTAAACATATTATTACCAAATGGTTATTACGAATTGTAAAACCTTATGCGTAAAACATAGAACAAGCATATGCACTGATGAATCCTATAGAGCTGATAAGACAAAAAATTGACTTTTGATCATAACTTTTAGGGATTAGCTAGTGACTTTTAACCCAAATCAGGGACAAAATCTTTGCATAGAGCCAGATACCCAATCGTTTATGTTCCTTTTTAATATATTGATATACTTGGCACATTTGATGTCAGCTGGAAGAATTTTCCAAATACAGAAGTTCTCACAGTTTCTGGAAATCACTCTGGTTGGTGTGGAAATCAGTCTGGTTGGTTTCGTAGTGAGTAAGGAGAGTCAAATGGCCTGCAAACATCTTTCATAACAGACAACTCACATGAACTGATTCAGATTAGTCAGGGGTCAAAATAAGGTCCAACAACAGGATATTTCTGGATGAAAATTCAATACGTCCGGGTGCCGATGGGGACAATTTCTCTGAAACATCCAGATAGTTTCCACTTTCACACTTGTGTCACCTAATTCTTTATTGGTAAACCTTTATTACTACATACAAATTGATTGTGAAACGTCTGGATGCTCTAAATTCCCTTATTTTGACCCCTGTTAGTCTTCTTTGGAAACATCTTTAACCCTGTTCTACCAGGGAGGGGGCGAGGGGATTCTGTTCCCCTTCAATTTTTCGGAAACTGCTGCTTTTGAAAGCATGTTGCGGCTCGAAACTTGTAGAGAATTCCTAAAATTTATCGAGACATATTCCAAGCAAAACATCAGGTTCCAGAAGTTTTTCCTTCCTCCAGCCACACCCTTTCTGAAAATTACTCGCTATCTGAAAAACACATTTTTGCTCATAACTCGGGAAAATTTGGAACAAATTTTTAAAATGGGGTACCAAGAGCTTTCCATTGATACACAATATGTCCACAGTTTTTGATCTTGCAAAAAATGAATCGCAATTAAGCAATTTTCTCTAAATACACAAGAAAATACGTACGAAGGGTTACTAAATGTGTGGCGTCAAGTTTTGATACCATTGGATATGTAGTTCTGGATAGAATAACGGAGGGGGCGGACCCCCCCTTTAGGTATCGTACAGCACCACAAAGCACAGGTAGAATAGGGTTAAATCTGGAGTCATACTTTCAAGGATCTTTTATAAAGTTCATAAATTCTCCACCTCAAACGGAGTATACCTCTAACTCTTCACCAGTCATTTTGCAAAATCAAATGCCTACCAACCCAAACTAACATGAAAAGTGCCCATGTCAACTATTTCAAACTTCTGACACCTGAAGTTATATTTCTTCAGAACAGAAATTGCACTCAGCTTGACATCTATCACACAGCAACAAGTAGACTCAGTGAGATATTGTTGTAGAGCCATAGAGGTTCAGTCATTTAGAGGGAGTTCAAAAAATAATAGCTCAAGGGAGTGTACGTAGCTGGAACACGCCATTAGCAAGTACACTTCTTCTATTTTTGTAAGAACAATTCTATGAGAACACGAGTCTCAACTTTGTCAAACAAACTGATGCTCAGTTTCAGCACAATATATAGCCAAGACCATCAAATTATGTACTAAAGCTAAGACTAAAGCCAAAGACTTCATCAGTATTTAAAGTGAACTAACTTTTCATTTTGATTGATCGTTCGTTTAAAAAGAAAACAAAACTAGGTTAGAGATCGGCGAACTCCAAGCCACTATTGTCTTGTGACATAAGAACGAATTGATGATTGAAAAATTAAGAACAGCGAGTCTCAGTTTAAATTTTCTGGTTCTCTGGTAAAAAAGGAGAGTTATAGGATTTCTTAAGTTGGCATTACCAGCAGCAAGCAGGCAGATTTGCCGCAGATCATCAACAAATGGGGGGCAGCGTCCCCTAGAAGGGAAGGAAGGAGGTTCTTTTTATGAATAGTGTTGCCTTATGCAAATGGAAACATTTTAGTTCTGACTTTGGTGATGTTTACTATGTTGTACAGTTATTGTGGTTATTCATGGACTACGAGTTTTTGTAGCTTGAAAGAAATGTTTTGCTTTTTGTTGGTGTGGGGAATGCAGCTGTTCAAGACAGTGTGCACTTGCTTTTGTTGTGCCTCTTGTTTCTCCAGGACTGACATTGCCATCATGCATATTTTCTCTGTTTTCATGTCATAATATGTTCTCTGTTTTCATATTATAATTGCCCTGTATAACTTTCGAGAATACCCCAACGTGTACGCAAAGAACAGAAAAACCTGACTTGTTTAGCAAGAAAACACGCTGATTTAGAATAATTATGTTCCATGTGTAGCCTGCTCACATCCTCTGCTAAATGCAAGTTCTCACAGGGTCTGCTCACTTTAACGCAAATCTCCATTTTTGAAAGAAACAAACTTTGTTCATTATCTGAAGTTTACATAGGGTGTTCCCATAGCAACTTCATGAGTAACCTCAGTTTCTATTGGATCAGTTCACAAAGCCCTACCTAATAGTTGACTTGAAGTTGTTGATGGCGGTATCGTGCTCACTATGGCATAATTACCAAACACAGAAACGCTGTATCGAAGGTAACATACCAAGCAAACAAGTGAAGCAGAAAGCGCTTGGTTTGTGGAACACGCTATTACATACGCATAAAAAAGCACAGAAAAACACGCAACAAATAAAATAAATCGGATACACTTACCCAACCTCCTCTGGAGAGTATCCACTCCGCAAGGTCTGATTCAACAAACTCAGCTGACCACGTCTTAATTCGTGTTACATAAATTGGGGATCCATTCAGAACGCAATCAACAGCCAAGCCACCTGAGAATGCCAAGAAGGAAACTATCTTTGACCATGTGATGCCAGTACAGAATATCTGCTTGGCAACATCCTGATACAGCCTTCTCAAGTTTACATCTGCAACGGACTTGATATTGAGCTGCTGAAGAACGTCAGTGTATGTACACACATGCCTCAACTCCAAATTTTCCCCAACAAATAGAAGTACCTTGGACAGGTCGTTAACTGTTAGTGCACTTCCCGAGGACGAATGCCGTTTCTCACCAATAATTCGCAAAACTTCCTTCATCGCATCCTCATCTGAAGGTACAGGGAGACTAGCCAAAAGTCCATCGTCCTCATCATCTTGATCCTCACTCATAAGTATCTTCTCAGCAGTAATTTTCCTGGATTTCATATGGAGTCCACTCCTTATTAAACGGTCATCGATGTAATCTGCACACAAAGTTTTAGCATCCCTGAAAATATCTTCTCGTGTCACTTCATTGCAGGAACCATTTCTCCACAATAAGGACTTGAGGTCCAAAAAGAAACGGCGTAACTGTGTGTCAACCTCTGACGTTACCTTTTCCATTGCATGAACTAGGGAACTAACATGTGCTTTTCATGCTTTCACGTGGATAATATTATATTTTGCAACTGCTAGATTTAGCTTGCACACCAACACCTAAAATGATGCATATACATACTTTATAATTGCAGGATATATGTCTGAAATTCCCCCAAAAGCACACCAATAAACCTTATTAAAGGAGAACTAATGGGTGTGCAAAATTTTTTTTGATGTTAAAGATAATGATAAAAAAATGTCATCCACACTAATTTTTAAAGACACCTGTGACGGATGAAATCGAGCTACACGTACATAGCCTGACTCCATTCTTTTCTTACCTCGATATACCAACCAATGCTATTGTGCCACACCTGATGAGAATCTGGGATGTAATTATTCTCGGTCAGTGGTTTTGGAAGTTTGTTTACATCGGTTACACCACACTGCTTCAAAGATTTGATGGCAGCAAGTTTGCTGGAGGTGATCATGCTGATAAAAAGGACAGAATAGAGGCATGAAAAAGCCACCTGCTCAATGAAATAAAACGCTTCCTGGTCCTATTATGATTCGAGTGAGCTATTGCTGCAGACAAGTCGTTTTGACTTAAAATCAGCTTGTTTTTTATAAACAGCCAGTGGAGAGGCAGTATGTGAGATGTTGTGAAGAGAGAAATTTTTAAGATTTGTGTTGAGCAGTACTTTTCGGCTCATGTTTACGCAGTTGTAGCAGTTCGTCTGGGCAAGTGTGAGCAGTGTTTATTTATGCAGCAAACTTTTCAGGATGAATAATTTGCTGACCAGTCCTTCCGTCACAGGCGTCTTTAAGGTCAGTGATGTTTGGTTGATACGATTTTTCATAAATTAGTATCGCCAAGTTCGTCGCCATCTTGGTTGGTCTTTCCACAATGAGCAGTAGAAAATCGACAAGGTTTTCTGCGGAGCAGCTGAAGTCGTGACATAGAACCTGCTCCACACGAAATCGAAAGACAGGGTGTGCTAACCTTATTCGCATGAAGCGTGCAATGGTGTTGAATAATCTGGGAGAACCAAAATTCAAGCATGAATCACAAGGACTAAGCATAGAAATGAAAAATAGCACTATCGATTTATCCTATTGGTATATACCAATTCAAGCCGAGCACTACAATTGGATATCCACATTCACAACCAGTTCTAAATCTCACAATTCCACACAACCATGTCTACCAAACCACACATGCAAATTCTTGGGATCACGCGATTGGTGAAACAAATTTTTCTTGCTTGTTTGTTACTCTCTGGCGAACTTAGGCAGCATTAATGTTGACGAGAGGATAACAAGCAGTAAATTTGCGATCCGTGAAGTTATTTTTGGAATCTATTTTATATGAAGTGGTACCCTAGCTTCAATGTTTCGAAACTCAATATTTTTCGTAAAAACCGGCCCTAAGCAAAAGTGGCTACAAAAAAACCCTAACTATTTGATGTTTGATTGTTTTCTGATACTTACTTTGTAAAGAGGAAGGCAAGGACACGAAACAAGTTACATAAGTAGTGGACTCCCACAAACTTAAAAGAGCATCTCCATGTCAAATCAAAGAAGAGAATAACACATAGACATAGGTTTTCCACCACAGATCACAAAAGCGTAATGAAGAGTTCTGGAAACATTGTGAAAAACACCCAAAACAGCAATTATTGACATAAATTGCCACCAGGATGCTGAAGTTTTTGAACGTAAATTGCCACCTGCAAACCAAACGAAATTTTCAGGAAACATGGCATATGGTTTAAAACATGTGTACAGTTGTCCCTAACATGCACACCCAAAATGACAAAAATCGGATGAGCAGCTTTTGACTTATTTGGAAAGAAACATAAAAAAACACCTTTTTTGGATGTGTATAAATAGCCACATGCAAGCCCAACGAGAGTTTTCTCAGATATGACATATGGTCCACAGCATAGCTACTATTGACCAGCAGTTTCACACCAAAAACCACAAAAAAAAAATTGAACCGATTTTGAAATATTCTTGGAAAAGCCTAAAAAAGGCCATATTGGGGCATAAATTGCCACCTGCAAGATGAACAAAATTTTTCAAAATTCCCGCTCCATCATTTTTCATCAATTACGGATTGTCACTTTCCCACCAAATTTCATAAAAATTCATTGAGTGTGTATCCGGAAAATGTGTTGGTGACGGACTAAAGCGGGAGTTCAATTAGATTAGAACAGGGTAAACAAAAAGCAATAGCGAAACAGAACTGCTATGAAGGGAATCTTCATGCATGACTCTACCATTAGAGCTACAATTATTTCTCAACATTAGTTCTCCTTTAAAGGAAGGGTAATGTCAAAAATGAAATTTTGGTAGGTGACAGAGCACATCAAAAGATGAAACTTAGCGTTTATTTCAGGGCTACAGCTTGAAACACTATGTAATCTTCATCCACAGTTTTTAATAAGAACACACATCTTGTCCTAGCAGGTCCGGATCCTCTAGTAGTACATCCTAGTATCCTTCCAGGAAATCCCAAAGGACTCAGGAAACAATAGACCAGGATAAGTTTAATTGACTTATGGCTTCCCAGCATCCGAACATGATAATGCTTGTCCCTGACTGACACCTCACTTAAATCTTAGTTGAGCTCCTTCGCTTTGCAGGAACAGCGTCAGAAAAAAATTATCCGTAGAAAGGCTTGATAAAAATACAGAAAAAATAATCCCTAGAACAGCGTAAGAACAAAAAAAAGATCGCTGAAACAAGCATAAGAACTGAAGAACGATTGCTAGAACTGCATAAGAACTAAAACCCGATCAGTAATGTAAGCGTAGGAACTAAAGAACAATCGGTAAAACAGCGTAATAACAAAAAAAGATCGGTTCAATGAGCGTAAGAGCTAAAAAAAGATCGGTAAAACAGCGTAAAAACTAATAAAGGATCGCTAGTCCAGCGAAAGAACTAAAAAAATGATCGGCAAAACAGGGTAAGAACCAAAAAAAAAGATCGGCAAAACAGCGTCAGAACCCAAAAAAAGATCCGCAAAACAGCATAAGAACCAAAAAAAGATCCACAAAACAACCTAAGAACCAAAAAAAGATCGGCAAAACACCGTAAGAACCAAAAAAAAAGATCGGCAAAACACCGTAAGAACCAAAAAAAAAAGATCGGCAAAACAGGGTAAGAACCAAAAAAAGATCGGCAAAACAGCCCAAGAATTAAACAGCGATCGCTAGAAAAACGTAATAACCAGAAAAAGATAGGTAAAACAGCGTAAGAACAGAAGAAAGATCGGTGAAATGGGCGTAAGAACTAAAATCTCGGTGAAATACGGGCAATAACAAGAAAATGATCGGAGAAAACGGTGTGAGAGGTAAAAAAGATCGGTGAAATACGGGTAAGGAACTAAGAAAAGATCGGTAAAACAGCGTAAGAATAAAAAAAAACAGATCGGTGAAATACGTGTAAGGAACTAAGAAAAGATCGGTAAAACAGCGTAAGAATAAAAAAAAACAGATCGGTGAAATATGCGTAAGGAACTAAATAAAAATCGCAAGATTATGGTGGGCATGTTGTATAGATTTCTTGATTGAATATGTGAACAGATGTTTCATTTCTACGAAGCTTTAATTGACAGTTTTAAAATGGTCTCAAGCGCTGACACGTAAAATACAATGCTAGCTATGAACGGTTAATTCGCATCTCAACCATTAATAAAACCGATCATCGGACAATCTGACGCTCAGCGGTTGATGCTATATTATCAGCGTGTGAATTTCTGATCATATTTGTGGTGTTACAGTGTAACTACTCTAAGAAACATACAGTAAATCCTGGGGGAGAGGGAACGTTAAGTTTGGTCAATTTTTTGACCCCTTTACTCTCTACTTGTATGGGGGGCGGGGGCGGGAATTACCGAAATTTGGGGAAAAATATCCACTATTTCAACTAATTACAAACCCCCAATCAAGATGATTCCTATTTCTCTGCCGCCCTACTTATGTTTTTTTTGTTCTTTGTATGTGCTACCGATACAATTTTTTTTTTAACTCAGCCATTCTACCGATCGCTTTTTCTGTCTTTAATCCTCTTCTGTAGTGTTTTAGTCGTGTTTTATCTGGCTACAGTTACTGATCATTAATGGCTCTGGCATGCAGCATTCCAAAGATGTGATAACAAAGCAAGGCAATTAACTAAGATGGTTTCTTTGGCAACAGGAATCACTAGGACGTACTACGGGAGGACCTGGACATGCTAGGACATGCTAGGACATGATGTGGTTTGCTGCTAAATGCTGTGGATGAAAATCACATAGCGTTTGGAGTAGTTTTGGAGATATCGACTTTTTATATTCTTACACTCATTTCTCTACTGATCATTTTTAGCCCTATGTTTGCTTTTCTACAGATCTTTTTTTTTATTCTTACGCTCGCATTTCTGCCAATTTTTTTTTCATTCTTACACTAGCATTTCTATCGATCTTTTTTTATTCTTACGCTCGCTTTTCTACCAATCTTTTTTTTTATTCTTACGCTCACTTTTCTACCGATCTTCTTTTTATTCTTATGTTAGCATTGCTACCGATCTTTTTTTATTCTTACGTTCGCTTTTCTACCGATCTTTTTTATTTTTACGCTCGCTTTTCTACCGATCTTTTTTTTAGTTTAAAGTCGTATCAATAGCAATCAGCTTAGATTCAAGACATCATGGCTGCAGTAATGGCCTTGCCAATTAAAGGGATGTCTGTCCTAAGTGACATGGAACGCTGCAGGGCAATTACAGTTAAGTGGCTTGCACATTTTTTTTTGTGACCTAGCTGCCCGGACTTCGCGTAAATTGATTCCGACGAGTGCGAACAAGTGAAGATTAATCTGACTTAGTCTATTTACACTTGACAGAGTGTTATAAGCTTTTGCCATGAAATAAACTGACTAAGTTTCATTTTTGACCTTACCCTTCCTTTAATAGTAAGACTTCAATTTTTAGTCATTCGTTACATTGTGACCAGAATTATATGCACATATTTTGCAACGCTTACTAAATGCACAAGAAAAAGACTTTTATCATCCATATCACTACACATCGCCTACATCAGAGTCCAATGTACAAGGCACAACTTAATTAAAAAGCAACTAACCTTTCAGACACATTCATTGCTAATCAAATCATGAACAATATCTGAACATTTTTGGGAAATTATATTCAGAAGAAGTAGATAGATAAACCCACAGACACAAGTGCTTTGAGGTTCAAAAACCAAAGTCGGGATGAAACTAAGTATATAATAGAACTACACATAGGACAAATTTGTTCGTTCTTTTCAACTTAGAACAAAGTAAGCACACAAATGTTACACGTCAAACTTCAGCCCTTTCCTATCAGTATGATCGGCAGACCATTTTGTAGATCACTGAACATGAGGCATATGAGAAATAACATTTACAGTTGTGCAAACTGATACACTTAATGATGAAAGGCGTTGGTGTTTTAAGGAGACTAGCTCCAAGCCAGTTAGCCTCCCCAGGCCTCTCAAAAAAAAATTGTTTGTTTCCTATCCAGCGGCTAAAAATTTACCATCTCACCCGGGAGGCCGGAAAATAATTTTTTAACCTCAATCTAGCAACACAACCAGCTGTCTATCCATAACACTCGTTGCATGAGTCTTATATATGAGGTATATATAGCGAACAGGGGGACCTAGCCATACACAATTCCTATATCCTTTTGAATTATTAATTACTTGTGGTGCAGAGGATTATCATTTTCTTGTCTCTCGCTTGGAGAGAGAAACATTCTATGCAGCAGAATAACGCAGGCAGGTATGACTTGTGCAAAAAATCAACAGAAAAATTACAGAAATGTCCTACAGCTGGTTCGGGGTGTCAACCATAACAATGTTCCGGCCGAGCGACGAAAAAAACTTTCATCAGGGCGCTGGATAGGAAACAAAATATTTTTTCCTCTGGCCCCATTTGAGTCGGGCTCCGTACCCAAAGAGATCTGGGAGGCACTGATACATCTATGACAACTTGGAACCACCACGCAAGATGAAGGATTCCTGATGGTTGGGATCCGGTGCAGGACTTCGAGTAAGCATCCCTTGCAAGACACCAGCCAACTCTGAGACCGTCGACTCGGGCATCTACCATGGCATTACACACAAACGAGAAGTACAAGCAAATCATATAGAACATAGAGCCCTGTGCTAAGAACAGCCCTTAGAAAGGATATGCCAGAGGTCACAAGACAACCTTGCAAATGAAGCCAGAGGCACTTAAGCTTCAGAATGAGAGTACAGTCACCAACTTGAGATCTAATGCCATGATTTACAACAACAATGATGGAGTACTCACAAAACAGTGTTCAGAACAACACAACAGAAGATCTGTAATAAACTGAAAAGCAGGATTGTTTCTGCAAGGGCTGCAACATCAGTTGTAGTCATCTATTTTCAGGGGCTAATGCTCGACAAAGTTTTCTTGACAGAGCATCAAAAAAGACCTATTCTCTCAGTCTTCATAGTCATTACACGAGAAACAGGAAAAACACTCCTTTGAACAAGCTTTTACCTTCTTGGGAAAACACAGGTATTCATTTTGAAGTCCTTTTAGTTCTTTCTTCAGTCTTAAAGGAACACAACCGCGTATTTTTTTACTTACCGATTGCATCATATCGGTAAAGAATTGCGCATTTCAGCAGTTT
>JAOBRC010652342.1:0-10678 GCA_027575255.1 Scolionema suvaense
TATCCCGTTCCCAAAATGGGAAAAATTATCCCGAATTTAGGATAATTTTTCCCGTAAGTCGGAAATCCTGTTTTGAGCTAATTTTTCTCATTTTGATGCATTTTTTTCCCATTTTGGGCAAGTTAATTTCTGCAGTGTAAGAAGTCACTGAAATACCTTATAACAAAACAAGAAGTGAGGGCTTCTTTGTAACTCTTCGTTTCTGGAATACTACATCTGAGCTGTAAATGCTAGATAGCTTTGTTTGCTTGAACCGTTTGGGATTTCCGTGTAGCTTTTCATAAGTAGTAACAGATAGAAAGGAAAGTTTAGTTCGAATTACAATCATAAACCAGAGGTTAGTTGGCTCGACTAGGGTCGTAGAGCGAATCAGGGAGTGAGCGAAGACCCTGTGGATGCCTGGTTTGGGGTTCCAGGATGTAAAGCATCCCCCGCTTTATAAGTGAACCGAAGTTCCGGAACATGGGCCCTCGAGCAGTGGCACGTCTGTGTTATGGACTATATCTGGGAAAGCTCTCATTTCGGCTTGGGGGTGGCAATTAGCTCTCAAAAATGGCCATTTTTAAAATTTTTTTAAAATTATTTCAAGAACACTTCATTAGTTTTTGCAATTTTTGATCCGAATTGTAGGTAAAGTATTACTAAAATTTAATGGTTCGTGAGACATCTGAGAAAATTCCCGTGAACCTTGGGATGGCCATTTGTACAACCAAAAACGATTTGGAGAACGTTTGACTACCTTTTTGTAAGTTTTGATACAAATCTTTGCAGAAATGCTACATATGTCATGAACAGTGGGTCATATCTGGGTAAAATCTGGCTTTGCTTACGGGTGGCAATTTATGTCCAAAAATGTTTTTGTTTTTTTTCCAAATATTTCAAGAATGATTCAAGTTCCTTGCAATGTTTTGTATGAGCCTTTATAGAGGCAACAATATTTATGGTGAACTGAATCTGGACCTATTTTTGTATGGCCGTGTATGACCGTACAAGGTGAATTGTAGATTTGTTCTCTGCTCATCGCTTCACTGTCACTCAGTGCTAGGTTTTACTAAGCCCCTACCCGTCTTAGCCTTAAGGGACTTTGCGCTTGCCAGAAGGTCATTTTTAGGGTTTTTACAAAATGTTTTGAGGACAATTCATTAGCCTTTTGTAGCTTTTGGTGTGAATCTTAGCCCTAGGTGTTGTGACGGGAAGGGGGAAAATTTGCCCCCCTGGTGTTTTTTTTGCCAAGGTCTTCTGAATGCCTCAAAATTTGGTGGCTTTTAATATTTATCGCACATTTGCACTGCTAATTTCAGCTCCGTATATAGGCTATGTGGCTCATAAAGATATCACAGTTTGTGATACACGATTGGAGCAAAGTTGACCATTTTAAATGCGGATTTATAGAGAAAGTGCTGTTTGTCTGCTATCATCGGAAAAGTTTGGCCTAAAAACAAGATTTTTGCATTCTAAAGAGGTTGTGTATACGCTATTTTGGAACATTTTTTATCAATCAGAATAAATTTTGAAGGATTTTGAAATTTTGCATAATTAATAAACAATAAGCAAAATTCTCAAGTGATTGTAATTATGCTGATGTCAGCATTAATTATGCACTAGGGTGTCCCAAGACCCCACAGCACCTAGGTTTAACCCTTTGCCTGCCAATGACGTATATATACGTCATACATGTCGTAGTGGACCCTTCGGAACGACTAAGGCTTTTCTCAGTCAACAGCCAATGACGTATATGTACGTCATGGTGAATCTTTCAAGCGACCAGACGTTTTGACGAGGTACCGTCGCCATGACGTATATATATATACGTCATTGGTCATTGACTGCAAAACGGCTTAGCAGTGAAAGGCTTAAGGGTAACACTACTTACGTTACTTTTACTCTCACCATGTTAGTTGCTATGTGAACAATCTTGTTATCAAGAGCATCATTTCAGTCTAATAATTGTGCGTTGTTTCTAATGGGGTCAGAACTATCATTGTAAAGAATCCCTGTGGAGGGGTGACCTGATTCTGTTTGCTTAGGTTTTTGGACTCGGATGAGTCCTATAAAATGAGGTCAGTCCGTCGTTCCGTCCGTCACCAATGCATTTTTCCGGACAACCGCTCGATGAATTTTTCTGAAATTTGGTGTGAAGGTGACAATCCGTACTTGGGGAAAAGTAATGGATCCGGAATTTTGAAAAAGTTTTTTGTTTGGCTTGCAGGTGGCAATTATTGTCCAAAATGGCCATTTTTAGGGTTTTTCAAACATATATCAAAATCTCTTCATTACTTTTTTGTAGTATTTTGTGTGAAGCTGTGGGACAGCAGCAGTTATGCTGTGGACCATGCGTCATATCTGGGAAAACTCTCGTTCACCTTTCCGGTGGCAATTTACATACCTCCAAAAATGGCATTTTTCATGATTTTTAACTAATAACTCAAGAGCTGTTTTTCCGATTCTTGTCATTTTTGGTATGAATAATAAGGGTAACTCTGCAACTCTCCAACACCCCTCGGTCCTAATTGCTGTTTTAGAGTAGCTATGAAACTGCAACTTCGTACTGAGTTCCCTTTACCCTAAAAACTTTGAATGGTAGGTAGAATTGTCTCTCGCCTCAGGCTGCTTCAGATATGACGTCATAAGTTACCATTAAGTGAGCCAATGTTTTTCCCACTTTATGCAAAAATCATATTTTTGACTATAAAAATCCAAGGCTTCGGTCAAATTCACTGAAATTTGTTTTGTTGAGTTTTAACGTTTTACAATGTTTTGTAAGCATATTAAAACATTATTCCACGAGAAAAGTTTGGATTTTTTCAAGTTTTCTTGATTTTTGCAGATTTTTAGAGAATATCACCCTCCAACTGATGCCACCACGGCAGCATGATTGGTTTGGAATTTTGCACACGTTTTTCTCATAATATTGCATAGTATCTTGACCGATATCTACTATTCCTTTGGTGCTTGTCAAACTTGTTGTTTAAAGGCATAATGAATGCATGAATGGAAGGTAATTGTGTACTAATGTGTATTCTTGTTGTTCTGGATAAAATAGGCCGCGATTGAGAACTGTTTTTGTGTGTGTTTTAGGCTTTTACCGATCGAGGTGGGAAAGATCCTTTTTGAGTACATGCAGCTCGGCAAACAGATGGCAACCTTTGTTGGCAGACATGGCAAAAAGAAGGAGTGATCTCGCTTTGACTTTGGTGATGAACTCGTGGTATTGAAATCTCCAATCTCACGATTATTTTTGCATTTGATGCTTGACCTATCTATTACGAATCTAAGGAATTTCTTTTTAATTAGAATATGGTCTCTCTCAAGGTTGGATTTGGAATTTATTCAGTCTATTGTCTAAGTTTGGTATCATACTTGCATCTTCATCGCGTGCTTTGAGTTGTTACTTATAGGGGTGTTACTATACGCTGAATTGATATTTTTGTAGCCTAGACACAGTAGTGTCCGACCTGCCCAAATAGTTGTCATATCTGTTTGCGTCGTTGGTTCTCAGTAAGTTTCTGTCGTTTATATATAAGAACATAGCTTTAATTGCATTAGAAGTTTGGGGCAAATTTGATCATATAACGTAGGAACAGGTTTTATTTTGAGCCTCACTCACGAATACGTACCAGTACTTTGATCAGACGCGTTCTCATAAAACGTTGCACGTATTTTGTTACCGGAATGGCGGCTTTCTTGATCAAATGCCTATGAAGTTGTGGTGCTTCACTAGGTAATTTATTATATGTCTTGAATGGAATGCTTCTTTCTCCTTATACGAATCTCTCTCCTTTGAGTCTTTCTTCATTTCTGACAAATTTCCAGTCACTATCCGTAAGAGACTCATTCAATGTGCACATTTTTATTTACTTGAGTCTTTCTATTATTCGAATCTGCCCGAATGTAATTAAAAATCTCTTTTGACCCAGGTTCTGGTTATTTTCATTTTTTTTTATAGTATTGGTGTTGTTATTGCATAATTGCATGGTTTTTGATTCTGTTTTAAAAACAAGATGATATTGTACGTTATAAAGAGGATATTTTGCTGGTTTTATATTGCGATATTTTTGTTCTGGCAATTTTGATGGGTACAATTTTTTCAGCAATTCTTTTTCATTTTTGGAATATCTGACAATGTGTTTTTCGAACTGTAGTCCTATGGTTACTACTTTATGGGGTTATTTGTCATTTTGGGCCTGTAATTTGATATGCATGTCTGTGATGAGATAGCAAAGAACGAATTTTTACCTAAACATCGAAGAGTTAATTTTGTTAATTATGGTGTGTTGGTGATCTTACTTGTTTTTCGGTAAACGCGTCGGTCCAAGTGCGAATTCTTGTTGAAGCAAGTGAGTAGACCTCGATAAAATTCATGAACACGACATTTCTTGTAGATTAGAAGTCGTTCCTAACAAAACTCGCACATTTAGACACTCAATATCATCGTAGTCTTGAAACGGTCATTCTCAGTATGCCAGTCTGTTTAATTGACCCATGTGTTGCGGCTCTTGTTAAGAATGGGACTGCACTAGTCTACATTTATTGTATTTGCCAAAAATACTGTGAGTTCTATGAAACAAGCAAGTCCTTGCCGCCCGCCTTACGGGAGTTGATAAGTTGTGAAGTCGTGTTGGCCTAGAAATGTGGTCTAGAGGGAATAGGAGGTGTGACAAAAACTCAGTCACAAAGATGCTGTTGTGCGTTCATGAATATACGAACCATTACAATTCATCGCATTTAGTTTTGTAGGCTAACAATGCAGGCGCTATGAACTGGACTTCGACAAGCTTTTTGAAATTGTTGACTATGAACTTGGTATTGTTATTGACACTACTCTGAGAAAAACGAATTTTGGTGAAACTTTGTTATGATCAAGTTCGAACAAATCGAAAGCATTTGTCGCGTGGACTTCTTTTTGCATAAATACACATTTTTTTATAAGAAGTAGGAAAAATCGGTATGGCTAAACGTTTCTTAATTATTCACTAATTTGAGCCTAAAATGTTTCTTAATTATCCAGCTGTCCATAAAACCTTCCTTCTCCCAATTTTATGATTCCCCATAACAAAACATATGTGATCCACTGAAAATGAGCAACACAGCACTCGTTCTGTGTTCACTTATGCCAAAGCTGGTTTCTCAATGGTTTTGCTTATAGCAAGGAAATGACCTTTCTTGAAGGGATGTGAATGCTTCACCAGTTGCTCCTACAAGAAACTTGCTTGTGACTGTAATTTTTGAGCCTGAGCATGTTTCTTAGATGTTTCTTAATTTTCAGGGCACTTGAGCTTCATGTTTCTTATAAACGTGTTCCTTATTTAAAAAAAAACGTGTATATGACCTTGTGCGTATAACTATGCTTCCATGCTGGGTGTTACACTCTATTGCAGTGCGTTTCGTGAAGGGAGCCATTCATAAAGTAACCTCGTCCATTGCTAAGTGGCGATTGGTGACTTCGTAAACTGCTAAATGGTCTTTGTATATTGAGCAATAATACGTTTTCGCGTTCCTATACTCTTTCGTGCTGTAATATTATTTGTTTGATTTTTGTGTTCTATTTATTTTCTACTTCTGAGCTGGATCGCAATATAACGTTTGCACATCTTTGAGAAAACTTCATGGGAAACAGGCATGTGTTGGTGAGCTGTCATCTTTGTTGGAAGTATGAAAGACTTATTGCTCTCTATCGATACGAGAAGCTCGATCCGTGAAGACGGAGTTTATGATAAGCGATCTAGAGAATTTCAAATATCTCGTACTGAAAGCCTGCTGAAATTGCTTCGTGATATATTATCCGAGTGACTTTGCACGAAGAACGCTAAAGTTACGCGCGTCGTTAACTTTCAATTAAAAGTTTTACACCTGAGAATGTCTTCTACCCAAAACATCTAAATATTTGCCACCAGGTAGCGGTGTTCGGAGAGTTTTGTTTTTATCTCGTCTTGCATTCTGGTGTTTCTCGCGTATCGGAGATTAATGGAACTTTTTGATTATTGATGTCTTATAGAATTGATGGTATAGCTTCTGGTCATTGGATGAAGGATGCCTCTAACAGAGATTTAGCGACATGAACGTATGACCAGAGATCTCGCTTTAAAGTCGATGCGTGCAAGGTATGACCTGTGTCCCTTTTTTAAAGTTTTGTGAACTATTTTGTGAGTGTCCATGTTTTTTGTAAGTGCAAATTAAGCATTTGTTTGATTTTGCTTTGTTTTTTTTTGTTTTTTGTTTCGCAAGAAGCTATCGGAAATTTGGATTCTGCCCACCACGCTCCTTTTTAATAGAATCAGTAAATTAGAGCAGAGTTTCGTTGCTCTTCCTTATTTTCTGGTTTTCTATCTCATGTGCTCGTATTATGTTATGATATAGAATGTTACAGGACAGTTCTGTTGATAGTGGTATAAATGTCTCTTCAACGGTTAAGAGCAATGATCATGTTGGATTATAAAATTGCTTTTTACTGGATTACTCGAGACTTCACGTAATTTGCTGTTTCGACCATCTCTGGCATAGTTGATGTGGTCAATTTTGACATAGAAGATCAGTCCTCAGATTGCTCTTGAATTCAGGAGAATTAAGCTTGATGAACTTGTTGTTATAAAAAGGCAGAATATAGAATAATTAAATAGAATACCTAATATGGTATGTCTTAATATTGAAGATCGTGTAATTTTCTCCAGTTTGCTGTCTCTGCTTTTCAAATCATTCCATACAACTTGTGATAAGCTGACTTGGCAATCTATGGAGTTGTTACATTATTAAAAATTTCCGTGCTATATACTCTCCAGTCTTATATAAAACCTAGACTTTCCTTCTCATGTCGGCTGAATGTCTCATTAGTCTCCAACGCCAGGAGGGCTTGTGTGCACGTGTCCTAATAACACTTTTTTTAAAAATGTATTTTGTTGTCCTTTTCAAGCTCAGGGAGCGAAGGTTGCATTGAATTATCATAATTAGCCCTGTAATGTTATACGTGGTAGGAATTATCATAATTAACCCTGTAATGTTGTACATGGTAGCTAGTCCTCGCTGAAAGTTACCGCAGTGTTGCGTATGTCACGTCTATAATTTATGACCGCAATGGGTTGAAAAGCTGCGCTTCAAACGAAGATGATTGCACAGATACGTTGTTTTGTAGTATTGAAAATGCGAAGTCTTTGGAAACACTAGAAGGTCGTCCAAGTTAGTCGTAGACGGGAAAATTGGATTGAGGGAAGTGTTTATGGGTTGTAGTAAATTAAGGCTGGAAAGCCTACATTTACAAGAGCTGGGAAAGTATGCTCTGCGTAATATATTTATGTAGGCAATTGTACGCAATTTTGAAGAATTTACAGTCAACTCTTAAGTGGCACTTTTAATTATCTTCCCTTAAGACGTACATCAAATGCTGCGAATTTACGACGGAAATATTGTCGTTGTCTCGTTTTCTTATTTCTTTTTCTTTTTGTGGAACATTCTGTAGCACTCGACAAGCAGGTGCACTTTTTTGCGATTTTACCCGTGCCTCGTACCAAAGTAAGAGAGAATGGCATCTGTGGAATTTGGTCCTCTTTCTTACCTTTTTCTTTTGCTTTGGCACGAAAAGTGATTTGAAGGTGAAGGCACAACTGTGTAAGTTCAGTACCAACTATATAGTTGCAACTAACTTCTATATTATAAATAACATTGAAGTAAGTTTAGTACCAACTATATAGTTGCAACTAACTTCCATATTATAAAATTTAGTAGCTAACTTGAGTATTCTGGCCAAGAGTCTTGCTCCGAAAGCATATCATGTAATATGGTAACTTGATCAAGTTTGAATCACTTCATACTACCTAAGGTTTTTTTTTTCGTTCTTACGTCTTCCATTGTTATTTCCTATTATTTCCCGAAATACTCCTATACACGTTTTTTTTTCTACAAGAACAAAGTTTATATGAACGTAAGGCTTAAAACTACCAAAACCGTAATTAAAACTGAAGAACGTTTTTTGTGAAGGTAACACACAGCTTGCTCTCGAAGTGAATGTTCTTGTAAAAAAACAGACGTGTATTTATTTTTCCTTTTGCTAACTTTTCAGCTGTTGGCAGTAACCATCGTATCTCAAAATATGTCCACACTCCACGTGGAAAAGGTTTTGTAACATACATCATTAGGCAACACCTCAGTTTCTGTGGGTTGTGGTCCGTCCCCGAAGATAGTACTGCAAGCGATAGAAGAACCGCCAGACGGAAGCAATTAATAGTTTAAAATAAACAACATTTGTTTCCTGGGAGTTTTAAGATCATCTTTCTTACGTCTCCAGAGATAGATTAGTCTATTAGTTTGAATCTAAAATCGGGTATCGATCTCATGTCTTAATCTCGAAGGTATTTAATTCATTATTGCGTTACCGTGTGTTGTGTATAAATTATATGCTTCCCTCTGTTCAGGCATCTTTCTCCTCAAAATGTTTTGATACCGATCGATCAGTGCCCTTAGAACACAACTCCTGACTGAATTTCCGCCTACACAATTGATGGCATTGCAGAATCGCGGTGTAGTTACCTGGCACCTAAATTTGCCGTCTTATCTCATTAGATACCAAAAAATCCATCTTTTCAAGAAAGATAATACGTTACAGTACCCCCACCTCTCCCTAAAAGTGCGGTTTTTTCAGACTGCCCGTTTTGACCAAATCTCCGGCACACTTCGCATGGTATGTGTCACTTAGAAAATTGTGAGACCGTTGATTTTAGTTGCGGATTTAATTAAGAGAGGAAGAATGCATACATGTGTGTGACAAGATGAGACACTAGGCCGTCCATTGTCCATTCGCTGCCAGTCGGTATTTGAAGTATTTGCAGTAAGGAGAAGGTTTAATTGGTTCTCTCTTGACTGTTGAGTGTCAACGATTAAAGTGAACATCGGGACTGGCATGCCTATTCTGATTACTCAGCGTATTTGGCATGTTCTTCTGTTTTCGATCTTCTATGTGTGAAAAAAATATTTTTTTCTCGCTGATTGGTTGCCGCATGTAAAAGAAAGTACTTGACTCATTCGGAGGACTTGATTCTGAGAGGACGACTGGCGGTAGAGTGAAGTGTGGTAAGTTGTTGTGCGAATGTGATGTTCTCTTCTTTGAACCAAAATTCATGTAGACTCTCATTTCCTATTCACGAAGACTCTCATTCCAATGTGACTGCATTAAGACTGGATTAAAACTTAAGAGTTCACGTGCCATTATTTCGTCTGACTTTCTCAACATTTTCTTAGGCAGGGTGTGGGGGTAAGTTTACCCCCATTTTATAGTCTCTGAACAAGGATGTAGAAAGAAACGCCCTTTCTACTTCCCTTCTCTGAAGATCCACCAACCATGATCTGTTTATAAATGCCGGTTTCTTTTTTACTTCATGACTAAAATAGCTTCTTCGCGTGACCTGATTAGCTGTCATCAGTATTTTGCTAATGATGCCATCAGAAGTTGATTTTCTTTTTAAAAATTCTGGGAACCAGCCATCCTATGAAAAACTTGATCAATCATTTGCTTGAGCTATTGAATAACCATTAAAATCTTAAAAAATACGGAAATATAAGAGACTGAAAGAGCGTAGCATTCAATGATCTCAAGACTCGCGGAATTTAATTTTGTGAGGGTTATCGCTTGGCGTGTCTACGTTTTCAGTCAATTGAATGACTAGAGCAGAAATTGTTAAGTAATGTCGTAGGTCAGCGATTTCAAGCAATTTTCAGTCTTCTATTAACATCTCATAACTTCTGTCGACCTGATTGTACAACTGTATCAGACGATGAAAGAAAGACGCAGTTGGTATCATCTTCATTTTTTACACCCCAACTCACATGTAAATACAGGTATGAGCTTCATATTGATGCTGTATGCAGTGTACTTATAGTCAGTGTTCCTACTAAGAAAGGAGGGATCGTGAGAGTTTTCTCAAGTGCTTGCGATACAAGCTTTTTTTTTTAAAAAAAAATTAGAAAGCATTTTATTATTCAGAGGCTCAATTTTCTTAGCAAATGACTCAAACCGAGGTTGAAATTTTCTTAAAACTTTTGCTTGTTTCCAATTTTCTTATTTTTTTTTCTTGAACTGCGTATGTATCTTTCGCCCTTGACCGGCATTGTACTTCAGAACGTTATTGTCGGCGATAGAAAGATTTTCATGCACTGTACATTTTCCATTCTTTACATTTTTCATTTTATATTTGATATTTTATTTGTCGCTCCAAAACTTCACGTTAGGTAATCGTCAGTTTTGAAAAGTGCCTGGATGCTAGACATATGCTTAGTTTGAAAACCTTTCTTCAATTAAGAAATCAAGATTCAAACTTTGAGGCTGAAGATTATCTTAACGTTTTCTTAGAGTTTTGGCGTTTCTCAGGCTGATTTTCTTATGAAAGGTTTTCTCATAAAAAAGCGTGTACATGTAACTGAGTCTGTCTGTCCTGTATGACGTGAAACTCTTAACAACATTCAGTATTTGGCAATGATGCCAGTTGGGCGAAGTTATGCAATGGGTGACGTTACTGAAATAGAACGTTTAGTCTGCAAAAGTATATCTTCCTGTTATCGAACTCATAATGTAATGGATTCCTTAGTTTCACTTGACCGGCAACTCCAGCGAAAGTGCGTTGGTTGTAGGTACTGTATATATCCCTTCCTCCTTTGATTCGCATACTTTAATGTCTAGTTATCTGATCATTGTCTA